>JAOEHI010053896.1:0-43875 GCA_025447815.1 Percopsis transmontana | reverse complement strand
CCCCCCCCCCCTCCCCCCGCCGCCGCCACCCCCCCCCCCCCCCCCAGTCCCGGGGGGGCGGGGGCGGGGGGGGCGCGGGGGGGGCGCCCCCCCCCCCCCACACGCGGTAGGAGAGGTGCTGATAAAAAACAGCAAAGTAGGGTTATGTTTGTCATATTTCTTATTGTTAGTAGTAGGATTTGATCATTTGTATTATATTGCATATGACATATTATGTAGATATCTGAGCTGGTAGATTTTGTTAAAGTAGATAGTGCTGAATAGGCTGGCAACATATATTATTAGCCTGTCCCATGGATTGTAAATGCTGATAGATGATGTTGTAATACATATATTTGATTTTAGAGGCTGCTGTAAATGTATGTTTGTGTGAGACATAGATACATAGACATGGAGAGAGGAGAGAAAAAATGTGTGCGCAGTATGTGGAGGCTGTTTATACACGGCTTTATTTATCGATAACCTGTATACTGACCATTTCGAGGGGTGGCTCTTTTTAGATTCCAAACTACTGTTCGGCTAAGCTCTCTGTTGTCAAGGAGACCCTGAGTCTCATATTCGCCTGAGAAAGAGGATTGCTGTTGTTGAGTTGTCTAATTTTTAATCTGTTTCTCTTTCTTGTCTTCTCTTCCTTGTCCTCTCTCACCTCTCTTTTTTCTTTCTCCTGGTTCTACACCTCCTTCAGTGTTTGACGGACTAGGAGATGTAATGAAGCCCGCTGTGACCCCCCAGGCAGGAGACCTGGACAACACCATGGCTAACATGGCAGGCAGTGAGTAGTGATTTAGCTTCACGATTGCTCAGTTGTTCTCATCCCTTTTAACTCTGGATCCCAAAATGAAGTGGTTCATAGCTTGCAACCCCTCTTGACCACGCACGCTAAAGATGTAATATAACAATTATATGTAAATACTGTACAACCATAAAAACTGGTTGTAATGACTGGAGGATTATAGATCATAAACCTAAATTAAAAAGCAACAGCAATAACAATAAACTTCATTACCTCAGGGGTCCTGTGCAAAGCATCATGCAGTGCCCCTGGGAACTACACTCAGTAAGTTACCGTTTAATTAGATCAGAGCCAGTTGAACAGGGTCTTCCTCTCTCTCTCTCTCTCTTCCTCTCTCTCTCACACAGATCTCAGCATGGGTACCCCAGCGACTCAGGTAGCTCCTCCCAGTTGGGGCGCCCCCATGGTAAATGTTTGTCTGTGTATTATAGCATGGAGTGGAGCAGCATGGCAGTGACAGGCAGGGCATGGATCCAATCACGAGCATTGCCTCCATCTGACTCTCCAGGATGGACATCCTAAAACGCCCTGAGAGGCGTAGCACTCAGCTAGGTGTTAGAGAAATGGCCAGCAAATATTATTTAAAAATGGTCACATTTGCTGCAACAGACATCCAGCTTTCTAAACGCTGAAGTTATATTTTCATCCACTTTATCACGGCGGACATTTTCTTAATATTATTTTCTCCCTGTCTATGGAATACCTACTGGAGAGTGATAACATAGCAGAGGTTAATGCTAAATAAGGCAGCTCTTGCTTTAAAACTTCCCTTAACCTTCCTTACCGTCGTCATAAGTCCATGCAAACTTCACACTGACCCTAAACCTCTTCTTCACTCTCCTAATTTGCTTCTTATGGATGCATATAGATGTTGTTACTTTAGCAAAGCAAATACCTCACCTCTACTGCTCTCTCCTTCTGCTTTCACGACTTTTTTGCATGAATAGAATATACAGAAAGTCAGTTTAAGGGATAAGTTAGGGTTTTTGTTGTTGTGTGTTTGTCCCGTTTTTTTGTGTTTAGTGCTTCAATGAAGGTTTTGGAACCTTGTGCCTTCTGTGTGTTTTCATGGTTTGTGTGTCCTTCCCCTGTTTTTCCGTGTGGCAGTTGGGGTGTGTGTGTGTGTGTGTCTGTTTTGTTGCAGTGCCTGTGCCCGTATTATATGTAGTCTGGTAACATCCCAACTCCTCTCCCTCCCCCCTTCACACCCTTAGACCATACCCACGGGGGCCCCTTCTTTTATGGGGTCTTACCCCACCTTCAGCATGGTAAGACCACAAGACCACGAGTCGCAGTCCCCATCGGAAAACACCTAAGATGGCCTATGACCCGTTTAGGTGGCCTAAACACACACACACCTTCCCATGGCCCAGATTGTGTCTTACTTTGTCTCTTTCCCTGTGTTTGTTCCTGGCAAAGTCCGGGGCACAAGGCACCGGGGCTCCCATGATGCCTATGGTCAGGCCAAGCTTTCCTGCTGGTGCCCAAGCTCCAGGATCACCGGTAATATACATACACAAGCACATATACAGTTAATATACTGGACATACATTTATGTAGACCTGTACATAATATATAGTGGAATATCTGCACTACAATGCTTCCAATGCAGTCTTTAACTGCTTTTTTCTTTTTCAGAAAAAAGCGTTAGTGAAAATCTAAGAATAAACAAACTTGCAGGTTTTCATGATATTTATCGGCAGCAATGATAAGCACCCTGTAACAGTAGGTGTGTCTACAGATGTCTCCAGGGATGGCTCAAAGCCCCAGGAGGCCTCCACCACCCAGGAATGCCCTAGATGACCTCAACATTAAAGACTTCATGTAGACGGCATCTGGCCCTATGGTAGGGACATACAGTACCAAGTGGATACTTTTGGGAGGGTTGTGAGATGATCTTTAGATTTCGAAAGGGTTTTTGTTTATTATTAATCTTGTTCTTATCTCCTAATAACATTTATGTACACCTTTTCAAAGGTGAATATTTATGTACTGTATTTTATTAACTCTCTTTTTATCTATTTTTTTGTGTTTCTCTCTCTCTCTCTCTTTAATCGTTGTCTTTCCATCTAGAGGTCGTCGTGTCTGAAGCTCTGTGGATGTGGATGTGTGTGCACCTCCCTACTGCCTTCCCTCAGTCATGACCTGGCCCCCCAGCCAATCAGCCATCAACCTTTATGACCTTTGCCCTCTGGCTACCTAGCAACCACAGCCTCCCCCAAGAGCCATCCTTCCTATCTAATGTTGTAGCACAACTGTGAATGTGAACCCTAGATACAGAAAACAGAGTTCTGTTTATGTGTGTGTGAGTATGTGTGTAATTCAGTGTTAACCTTTAATTAATATACTATGAGAAAAAAAAAGAATAAAAAAAAGCGATGTGTATTTAGATTCATTATGGATTTATGCGTTATCAGCTGATTTGAAACAGTGGATATCCTTTGCGCATTTCCCAGACATGGGCTGTGTTGTTAAATGTGGACTGTGTTCGGTGTGTGTATACTTCACTGGCCAATCCCCAATCTCCACTCCCCTTTTTCCCTGCTGTCCAATCGAACGCTGAGCTATCATCAGTAGACTCTTGGTTGTAGGCCTACTTCCATTTTACCAACCATCCATGTAGCCTGTTAAGTCTGTTTGAGAGCAGTTCTATATCAAATTTCATAAGCCTCCAGAAAGCAACGTAACACGTGCTGTCACAGAACAAATTTCACTGTATATTGGATCTCTGTGTTGAAATTTTTTACTTTGTCTTTTTGGGGATTTTCTGATAATGCAAAAGAAAAAAAATCTGTGGACTGTGTTCAAATTGACATATGCATTTTGATGATATATTATACATATTTTTCTTTAATATTTATTTTGAGAGTAAATTATATCATATATTTTAGTTATGTCCGCAAATGTTTTTTTTTGTACATATCTTTTAATCTGTATTTGGAGGCAGTATTGAATGCAAAATCAGCCCAGAGTGTTAACTGTTGCTCTCTACTGGGGTGGAGTGGTACTGCAACTCATAGCATGCAGCGTGAGGGTTTTCTTGGCAGGTATTCCAATAATTACCTACAGCTTTTTCCTTGTCTGACCCTACACTTGAATTTGAATTGGACAATGTCTAAAAGTTCAACTTGGACGAGACAAGGACAGCATTTTTTTGTTGGATGTTATTGGAATGTCACCCACGTTTTCCCAAGGTTATTGTGAAGCAGTGGTCATATTGTCATTGAAAGACTTGGGGGCTATCTCACTGTAAAGCACTCAATATACGCTGGGTGTTCCGTGTGTTGTTTATTTCCAAAGTGACTGTAACTTAATCCATCGTGGCATTACAAAGTGGTGAAAGAAAACAAAGCTGATTAAAAGTTGTCAAACAAAACGTAACATGGATAAGTAATGTTTGCTAAGTGTTCATTTGAAGGCTCTGTTGTTTTTGAATTTGCTGGATGGCATAGAACACCACCGACATTTGCCCCCTGCAACCCATCATCTACAGCATACTTGCATGCGAGTCCAAATGAGATGCAATAAAATATAAATACACTGATCCAATCAACCCTCATGCCTCATCACTTTGGTGTGCTTCTGTCAGCCGAGCAACATCAATATACAGTATTGGTCTGCATACGCAAAACATCCAAATCCAACACAATGAATCACTTACAAATTATTGATACAATATATGAACTATTTTCAAAACACATACATAAATATGCATATGGTGCTTTGCAGTCCTCCATACACATAAAGTAATATGATTTGCTGAGCACCAGTAAAGAGGCTAGGCTATTATAACTGCTATCTACAGTACTAGCAAACAAGGATACATACACAGTTCATCAAGCAAACATGACACAGTAGCATAAGCCTATTGTTCAGTGTTCAAGAAAATAAGTTCTCTATTGTGTTTAGAAAGGGTGACAGTTAATTCCCCTCAGAAACATGAACTCAACCCAAGATCTAAGAAGCACATTTGTTCCAATGCAATTTTCTCTCCATTTAATACATCAATTACTTTGTTTGAGTGATTGATGTGGCTTTACTGCCTTTTAAAGAAACTCTAGCTGAGCAAGCTCTTTACAGCTCAACCCACAAATAAACATGACTAGACTCTGCCTTCATAAAGTCTATAGCTTTAGTGTGCTGTTATTGTTGTTATGCTAACTTATGCTAACTATCACTAAGAAGGTAAGTTTTTCTTAGCATCCCTGTTTTAAGACACAGATTGCCTGAGAGAGGTTTTGATCATCCAGGCGCTTTGCAGACATCTTGATAATTTTCCCGATATCCCCCGATCTCAAACTTCTTTGCACAGCCTGGGATCTGCGTGAATCCAGTGGCAGATCTGGGCGTATTTGGGCGGAGTGATCCTCACTGCCACATTAAAGTCCCTTTGGTCACCACCCTCCAGCTCCACCCACCGATGCCCTGAGAATACCCCAATCACCCGTCGTTGCCAGTTTCCCTTTCCGGATGAACCTGCGCTTCCTGTTTCCTGTTTGCGGCGAATGTAGACGCCGGCACCAGCCGCCCCCTGCTCAGCATCACAGTGCTGGTACAGCAAATCGTCAGACTCCTTCGTCACGGAACAGAAACGGTAGACTACCTTTTCACCTCCGTGGCCACTCAACCTACCTTTGTCGGCGTCGTAACCCGAGAAGTGGATCCGTGCGAGGGGCTTAGAGGAGGGCGCCACCCCGAGCTCCATGTGCTTCTGGGCGACCGGTCGCTTCAGCTCCAATAGGGCGTAGTCATAGTCAGCAGAAACTGAGTTGTTTCCAGCGTGGATCCAGCCAGCGGGGAGGCGTGTTTGTTTGACCCGCGTCCAGCGAAAAACTGGCTGCTCTATAGGCCCGACGCTGCGTCGCACGCGGTCGAGACTGGGCCTTCCTTGCTCACCTTCTCCAATCCCTCCGCCCTTCATGTTTCTCAAGTCACCTTCTCCCTGCTCATCCCCTTTCCTTTGTCTCCTTCGCCTTCCTTTGCCTCCTTGTCTCCTTCTCCCCAGATCTCCATCTATACTATTCTGCTCCTCACCTTCCCGCAAACCACCTTCCTCTGGTTTTTCCTCTCCTATGTCCACCTTTTCTCTCATCGCTCCTTTCCTTCGCCCTGCTCTCCTTCCACCCGTTCGTTTCCTTGTAGACCTGAGCTGTAGCACCCCCACTTTAAGCCACTGGACACTTCCCAGGTAGTCCCTGCCATCGTGGACGCAGTGGGCAGCTGTTAACACGTGCTTTGGGGATACCAGAACTCCAGAGCACCCGGTGGAGAGGCGGACCGCCGTAGAGAATGGGTACTTGGTGGTAAACCGCGAGTCGGAGATGACAAAGCGCCCGTCAGCGCCGTAAACCTGCCGTTTCCCGCGGGACCGTGTTGGCGCGTGGCCACGCAAGCGTGGAGACGTGTTGTTGAAGCCCTGCAGTGTTATCTTGGTCCATGTGCGGGTACCGTTCTCGTACACTGACTCATATCCCAGAATCCTTTCCTGCTCAGCCTGGTCTAGTGAGGGTAGTTTGCTTTGACATTCTATACCACACAGCTTCTCTGGTACTTGTTGCCTTCCATTGTCTTCCTGTCCGCTGAATCTAGGGGTGTTCAAAAGCTCTGTGTGGGAATTCAGCACCACTGGGAGGCTCTGCTTGGACCACCAGTATACTTCGTAATCAGCATCCTTACTGTGGACTACAGAAACCAATAAGGGAACCAGACAGAGCAGTAGACACGGTATATGTAGGGGGGCCATTATCCTGCAAATAGATATTTAAATTACCATTAATAGAGAGAGAGTGTGAGAAAGAATGAGAGAGAGAGATAGAGAGAGAGAGAGTAAACTAGGCTACAGCAGGCAACTATCAAAATTTCTATCTGTATGTTATATAAATAACCAGGAGAGGGCGCTTAATACGCTTAATGTCAAACGCAAGTGCACTGCTGTAACCATAAAAAAAGACATTATTTTTTCATTTATGGCTTAAAATTAGGTAACTTCACTTCAACCCGGAGTATTTGCTATAAAAAAAATATTTTTTTTCAAATACCGTAGTGTATTATAAAATACAATATGTATTTCTTCCATGGGTTTTAGAACAAAGACTGACTGATAGACTTTGGGAAGACTAAGAAAGAAAACTTAACACTACAATTCACTTCGCGTATTGCAGTTATTAAATTAAATCCGCATTAAGCCTATTCAAAAAAATTCACATGAAATGTCCAATTTTCCGATACTTTTCTATTTTCAGAAACTAGTATTGTAGCCTATTGGTAGCCAAAATGCTAATTGGCACAAATGTTTCAGAAATGGAAACTGTCAAACATTCCTACCTGCAAGCATTCGTGGGCCAAAAGAAAATTCACTACAAAATATCCGTATATTGACTGATTAAAAATTCACTCTTTCCAAACGAGTGCACGCACGCACGCAAAAACCGTATCCCACCATTGCCAGGGCACTAACGCGGAGAGCAAGGAAAAATATTGTGAGATGATAATGAAACCGTCAGGAGGGGGAGCCATTTATAGGTTCAACTATAGGTTGGAAGTATGAATAGAGGTTTTAAACATGTGATGACACTGAATTTCAACTCCAGAACCAAAGATTCTACAGATATTTGTATTATGAGGCTATGCATGGTGCAGCCAAATGTGCTGTAAATGTGAAGTAAATGTAAGAAAGCTCTCGTGGAAAATAATTTCACATGGTCAACAAAATGTTGCCTTTGAAATTATGTTTATTTATTTTGCATGTGGTCAGTATAGATAAAATGATCTGATGTTTGATATGCTGCCTCAAACACACACACACACACACACACACACACACACACACACACACACACACACACACACACACACACACACACACACTGTGACCTGCGTGGATAAGCACAAATAAAACCCAGCCAGATGCCATCTTTCACTTAGGATGTAGGAACTTTAGCTTGCCCACCAGAAAGTATGGAAGAAATCAAACTCACCACCTTGAATGCCTCTTACATCTCTACCCCACTAAATCTCCATCATAACCATGGGATCCTAGAGTCTGGATACGTTGTTCTTGTCCCTGACTCGTATGCTGCGGGTTCCATGGTAACCTAGTGCTTCTTCCTCAGAACAAACCTGCAACTGTCCAGTCTGTTCAATGTTTCAAATGTAGCCACATCAGATCTTTTCTGCCTCCTTGTTGTGCCTTTAATCATTGACCCTGGGGCTAGTAGCGTGTAAACCTTGTTGTTTACAGCTGCTTATATCTGCCTGCACGGGAGAGTCAACCAAAACCCGTATAAAAACCCACAGATGACCAGATTATTAGCCCATATCGTTGTCGGTTGTCTGCATGTGGATAACATGCTGGGTTTGGCAAGTGATTTTCTCAAAAGTTAGACGTCTATTACAAGTACAACAGTGTCTTTACATCACTGACAATTGTACATTTACAAAACGTGCAACAACTGTTTATAACACAATGGTCCCAGTGAGTTATGGATTTTGTGCAAAAGCTGTAAATAATTTGTGATGTACTGTGCTATTGATGGTTCAATATCAACAACTTGGCCTTCTTCCCATTAATCAACCATTTGCTGATTGCAATTGGCACTAAGTTGATTACAACTAAGCTGTAAAAATATGAATATGAAGTAATCAAGTAAATACTATATAATTTTCCTCATATTAAATAGTTTTTTCTTCTTCCAGAATCTTGATATGGGGAAAAAGACAAAAGGAAAAGGGACAGAATAGCTTATGCAGAATCTTGTCAGGAAGAAAAATCTTGATTTCTCCATCGAAATCTTACTGACCATTTAGCCTGCTCCAAATATTTATATTGTAAAAAGCCTTTTCAGGATTTATGAGAACCTCAAAAATGTGTGCGACTGCATGCACATTGTTTTGTGTGTGTGCATGTGTGCTAAAAACCTCCTAAAAACGAAAGGACACAAACAACGCTTATACTGTATGTACCGTATATGTGCAAATAGCCTGTTTGAATGCATTTGTGTGCATGAGTGTGTGTGTGTGTGTGTGTGTGTGTGTGTGTGTGTGAAGGGGGGGGGGTGAGAGAGATAGAAAAAGAGAGACAATGAGAGGCATAGTTAATAATATGAATTAATGGAATTAACTAATGTTTGTGATGGAAAGCATCCAAAGAGAGGAGCATCAATAACTATAACGTTATTTCCAGAGAGAAAAAGACAGGGACAGGGGTTTGCCGTAGGTGTGTTTGTCTGTGTGTGTGTGTGTGTGTGTGTGTGTGTGTGTGTGCTGTCAGAAGTACAGATGTTTTAAATCACCAGAGTGATTTTATTTGTCCATCCATCTGTGTAGTTGCTTGCAATGGAAGATACACCATGTGTGTTGTTCATAACTCGATGGCCAACCAGGTGTATTTCTCTAACCTCTCCTCCTCCTTTGGACCCATCTGTCTAAATGAGGTAGTGGCATGAAGCTCGTATGGTTCCAGTGTCAGCTGAAGTCATATTTCTGGTGTCCTCTGTAGTTGTCACAATATCTCTTTGTCTGTCCACACATACAAATCTCTATATTTCTGCCTTTTTCCCTTCTCTCTCTTTCTCTCTCTGTTGCTCTCTCTATTGCTCTCCCATATGTTGGTGATTATAATGTGCCATTCAGCTCAGCACCTTGGTTCCAAAGCAAACGCCCTTCTGAAGATTTGAGAACTGTTTTATTTCACAGACGTCTGTATTAAATGTCCCTCAGCCCCCGCACACACACACACAGAGTTAGGAAGCTCTGTCATGCCTTCTCCTCAGGCTGTGTGGACAAATCACATCCCTGCTCCCTCACTCTCTGTCTAGACACACACACACACACACACACACACACACACACACACACTGTTAATACAATGTTAAGGTCAGGCCGGTCGAATGCATTGGCAATGAGAAGCGGGTTAAAAATGTGACTGTGTGTGGGATTATACGTGTGCATGTGTGTGTGTGTGTGTGTGTGTGTATGCGTGTGCACGCACAGTTGGTGACTCACTGTTTCCCCCAGCTGTTCCTTAGGGCCCAGGTCAGGTTTTCTCTGGCCAGACCTCAGAATGAAGGCAGGCTGGTTCCCATGCAGGGAGTAACCCCCCTGTGTCCAGAGCACGCTCCTGCCGACATGCTTGGTTATAGTTCCCTTTACACTGGAGCTTTACTAACTGTGTGTGCAGCATTGCGGCATTTTGACCCTGACACCAAAACGTGGAGATTAGAGTAGATTCGTGTTCGTGTGTATGTGCATATGAAATGGAGAGCCGGGTCATTGAGATGTATTCTTGTGTGTGTGTGTGTGTGTGGGGGGGGGGGGGGATGTCCATAACCCTGCCTTTTTACTTTACATGATGAATGTGAAAGAGGGACTTGGCAATAAGCAAGAGGAACAGCAAGATTCCTCTATCATCATTCTTACTCGTGTAAATAATCAGAGCTAACTCGGGAGCGGATGTGTGTTTTCGTTGGATGGTAAACACCACCGGACACCACCAGGCACAAGCTACGTTGTCTAGCAACCACAGAGAGCCTTGGTCCAACGCTGTCAAAACGTTTTATCCTGTGATTTCTCCACTATTGCTGTTCCTACCTGAGAAAACAACTTTAGGCTGCTGTCAAGTCAAAGCTTACACTTCCTATGTTTTGTCTTGGTATTGTCGATTGGTTTTACGTCATAACGATTTTTATGGGTTGGAAATGTCAGAATGAGTTTTCACATCTCATGAAACTGATTCCACCAGCCGTGTCACAGTCTGATGTATTTCACCTGTTGTTCTTTGGCACACGGGTGTTTCTCATCTCCTAATGAAGGTGTGTCTTTATAACCCTTGCTCTGTCTTCATTCTGCCAGATTGTCTAACCTGTTTTTGTAGATGCATCCTGCAATTCAGTAGCCTGTTATTTCCTTTTACCCTATTCTTTTTTGTCTCCCCGGTTCTGAGCTTTACCTGTTTCCTGACCTTGAGCCTACCTGTCCGGTGTGTTTTTGAAACCTGTTTCCTAACTGTGTCTCTCGCTTCGCCCCCTGGTACCACCAGCCTGTTGCCGAACCCTGAACCTGCATTCCGACTATGTCTCTCGCTTCACAAACAGCTGACAAACTCTTTTGCACTGAACTATATTGCATGTGGATTTACAAAAAACACTGTCTGGTGCCTGCCTCTGGGTCCGATCACGGTTTGTGATAAGCTATGATATGACAGTGGGAGCTGACGGTGATAGCTATAAAAAGTGTATAAATAAAAGTGGCTAAATCCAGCAGCCAATCGATTTGTATTTTAATGCCTAAATATGAAATAAAATGTAGAGAAGGAACTCTTTTTTTCTGTACTTTATTGAGGGGTTGTTAAGGGGCATGCATGAATGAATGAACAAACTGTAATAAACGTACTGTATATATTTGCATTACTGTCCACTTGTCATTTTACTGGTGGCAGCATCACTTGACAAAGTGTAGTGTTTCCTCTGTGAGTCAGTAAGGAGGACTGAGTGACTCACATTTGGCACAGAGAGAGACGTGAGCAAGCAAGGAGGAGTAGAGGAGTTGGCGTATCTTGGCTCTATATACCCTCACTTTGTTCAAAAAGGCAACAAATGGGCTTCATGGTTTCCTGTCTATCGCTAATCCCTGTTATACAAGCGTTCTGCAGCTAAAGCACCAGTCTAATTAGAATATTCAAGGTTCAGACTAAACGATTGGGGTTGGCCTCTGGCTACTCCAGCTGCACGTGCAAATCATTCAAGGCTATGTAAATATACAGTATAGAGACTATGGTTCTGAGCAGGTCAGTGTACATACAGTGTTTTAGAGCACAGACGGAAATCCCCCACTTCTTGTTGAACCCTGTGTGAGTTAGAGACATTCCAAATAAAATTCTGAGGATTCACAGCCCAGCCGCTTAAGTGCACATGTTGCATTAAAAGCTACAATTGCATTAAGTGCCTGTAATATTTCACTTTACGTGCCACAAAATGGGCGGCTGGAACAACATTGCAAGATTCCTGCACATACGTTTTTATGGTTGTTTTTATAAGGACGCTTCTAAAAAACTCACAAGTGCTGTTTCTTGTGTCTCCCTAGAGACACAAGAAACAGTGTATTTGTTCGAAAGAAAGAAAAGAAAAGAGAAAAGTAGGATGGGAATAAGAAGAAGACAGAAGTTTGGCTTCTTTTCTATTGTCTTGGGAGAGAGCATACACACATTGCACATGCATGATAAGGAACATCCTGGGAACCAAAACATTGGTTAAAATTTTTTGATAAATTCCCACTGTACAGTACATCAATAGAATTACTGTGGAAGGATGTTTCCGTCAGACAGTTACATATTTTCTATGCTCAGAAAATATAAGCCACTGAACACACAAAAATGTTGTGACTTTTATTTTACATATTTAGTTTGTTGGGCTGGGAGTTGTTCCGAGAACTCGTCATTCAAAAAGTTTCCAGGGCTGCGATCAAGTCAAAAAAAATACGTGCTATGTCTTTTCCTAACGATTTTTCCCTGACTTTGATTGAAAACCTCATGAGGTCAAGGAAAGATGAAGGAGTATTCAAAAGGACAACAGCGGTGCTAAGAGAATCCAACTGCACACTAGGCTACGTAATTATGCAACAGCATAATTATAATATGAGCTCAGGGCTCACGGCTGCGGTCGAATTGTCTTTTTTGCTTAGGAAGGTTCCTAAGTGAAATATCAGCCATGATAAGAGCTGGTTGAATTCTTTAAATGCTAAGAAAGGTGCTTCAATGCTTCCTTTCTTATCCCCTTTAGCATAGGGTACACTGGAGTGCCTGTGTTCGGAAAATCAACACCATGTGATTGGTTGAATATGGTTCAATCGCATGCTAGCTCCTGTGTTTAAATATCACTGTTATAAATGTGTTGTTCTGATTAGTTGTCGGTGGTCCAATCAGCATGCTAAGGACTTTGATTGACACTTATTGGCAGCGTCTCTATCCTGAACGACTTTGAATGGAGAGTTTCCACACTGTAGAGACGACAAATTGTGGAGCTTTTTAAAATGAAGCTGGCCTCAATGCTATTGAGTAAATCAAAGGGACCAGAATTGCAGTATGGTCCATTGTAACAAGATTTGGCTGCAATGGCCAGGGATGAACAGCTGATCACACTCACTTAACGGTTTATTTCTTTCCTGTAGTTCATTTAGACAGGAACTAAACAGTATGCAATCTGTTGCTTTTATTGTCAACATGAAGTGTTTGTCTCCCAAAGCCCAGCCTGTATATTGTATGAGACACAACATTGTGTGTCTAACCCTTAGCCCAAATACAGTAAATACCTGGCTCATTATCAGCCTCCCTTCCAGCTGTGCCTGCTATGTAGCTGACCCACCCTAACCACGCCAACCACAGTAATAAAAAGACGCATCCAGGTACGCACACGCTATAAATATACAGCAAATATTGGTCAACGCAGGCCTGATGATGACAAGTTTAGCAGCTGACGCTCACACAAACCAGCAGGCTAATGCTCAAGCCCCTAGATGACTGACAGAACCTCAATCAGAGCTCCTGGAAAACACATACATATCCATTAGCATGCAGTATAGCAACAGCAATATATTGTTGTGGGGGTTGATTGGCATCTGGCACATCCAAACCATCAGGTCATGATCAAGCTGAGCCGTAAAATACAAAACACTGTAGTGAATCACTAACACCTGCCTACCTTCAGGACTTAAAGCGTCATGTATGTTGAATGTATTCTAATTTATTTATGTATAATCTACTGTATCTTGCTGCTCTGGCGGCTCTGTCGACCTTTTCTATTTGGATTGCACAAAGGAAATAGTTTGAGTGATTACTGTAATTAAAGTGTGAAGGTTCCAAATTAGTATTCTACGATTCCTTCTTTATATATTATATAAAGAATAATTGTAGGTGGTGTAGCTGGGTCCTGTGTGATTTTGCATAGACAATTTAAAATGCACTGTGAACTTCCTGTCTGTCATCTAATTTACTCCAAGACAGATTGAGGGGGGCTTGAAGACAAACTGGCGTGGTACTCTATCATCACGGTCAAACCCTGCAATGATGTCCCACTCAGAGAGCGGGCCAGCAGCCTACACACCACTGTGATCTCTGTGCTTTGGTCTACAGCGTTCTGACAGAGCACTGTTAAACACCTGCCTGTGTGTCTGTCATCTTGTTATCACTTTACAATGAAGAGAAGGTTTTACGTTACTATTACGTCGCATGAAAACACATACATCTCTGAGGATGTGTGGTTTGTGAGTGTGTGTGCGTGTGCGTGTGCGTGTGTCGGTGTGTGTGTGTGTGTGTGTGTGTGTGTGTGTGTGTGTGTGTGTGTCTGTGTGTGTCTGTGTGTGTGCGTGTCTGTTTGTGGCAGAGTTCTGTCATGTCCTGTCTGTCTGGGTCTGTCCCTATAAGTGTGTGTGTGGTCCGCACTGTCTGTTTACAAACTCTGTTATGATTTTTTCCTCTAGTTGTGTTTACTCTGCCCTATTATTCAACACCATCACGCACACTCCTCACAGACCTCTATGCGTCCACCGAAAAGATTGGCTCGCCTTTCAAAAGCTAAACTGATCTGGTAGAAAGTCCAAGAATCAAAGATGAAGCTAACCATGTGGTTTGCCAACATCTTCATGTCATAGAACAACCCAACGCAACCCTCCTTGTGTCGACACGCTGGTGAAGTATCCTTGAGCAAAACATTCCATGTCTGCCACCACTTGGTGCATGTTTGTTAAGCTGTATGTTAGTGACAGGAGTTGAGCTAGCCAAAATACATATTTTTCCTTCAGCTTTCAAACAATATCTGAATTCACGCTGAGTTCCTAGGAGTCTATAATACCAAGTTCATGTATAGGCCTATTTTTGGTTCTCTTTTGAAAAGGTTCACAACTCTCTCTGTTGTGGGAGAAATAGCTCCCTGAATGCTCTGTGGGAGGAATACAGTGGAAAGCCTCACCCTGACAAAGGAGCTAGCAGGAGTGGGTTTGCCAATTACTCAATACATAATGACACATGGATAAATCACTCTACTGTTCAACTTTGTGGGAAAGGTGGCTGTAGCCTGTTTTTAAGGTTTCATATTGCAGGAGTCCTGCTACACAAACAACTGGGGTTACAGTCAAAGATGGCCTTATATTGGCTTTTTGTCACAATTGACCTCTGCTTCTCTTTCTCTCTCTCTCTCTCCCTCTCTATCTCATGCGCTCTCTTCAATTTGCTGTACCTCAAACATTTCCCTCAACCTTCCTTCTGTGTTAGTTTGGCTTATCTGTTTCAAAGGAATGCTGATCATTGCCTGTTTATTCAGTACTGTAGATCTAGAAATGGCTCCCAAATTTGTGGCAACACGTCAGGTCTCAAGTCCAAATCTGCAGACACGAGTCTCAGGTCATGTCACCAAATGTAGGAAACCAACAGTACCAATAAAGTTTACTTACAAGTCAAGTTAAACTATTCTGTCTGCTCTAACTATACGGTATATGCAGTATATATCTTTTTTGTGTTTGCCTTAATTTTCAGTCCATGAGAGAGAGAGAGGTATAAGAGATTTTGGGGAGAAATGAAAAGTCTTTATTTCTTCTGGTGACATGTTACTTGTACTGGCAGAGAAAGTTGAAAGAGTGCCATAATGAAGACAAATAGCATACAGCTGTTGATCTTAATCTTGACATTAAATCCAAGGCTCAGGCTGAGCGCTTTGCTGTGATTTGGTCTCACAACAATGTGGCACAGCTATAATAAGATGTATATCATGTGGGATGGCAACCAAATGTCCACTAATAAACAATATTGACCCATATGCCATTTTATGGCCCTTTGTGATCTTCATTGCTTTCACTGCAGATAGTGATGATCACTCTCTGGGAGCCATTTATATTATGTGATGTCATCGCCAACAGTGAAGGCATACCATCCAATCACTGGTCCTAGTTCCTGCTTTAGTCTTGAGTGCAATCTGCTACCTTTTATGTTGTCTATGACACCACCCCGGCCACAAGCCTATCCTGCTCCCCTCTCTACCATCTACAGGTACCATCTATGACATCGATGCGTCACAGGTCAGGTGGAAGCTTATTATATAATTTGTATAACTTGTGTGCAGTGGTTCACCAAAGTGTTTGCTGTTTGTTTTGCATGCAATGAAATTTCACGTGTAGCGATGTGTGCAAATGTATTTATTTTTGCCTTCATGGACATCTTCCCACCCTTGCACCCTTCTACTACAGGCTTAACATGACTCGACACTTTTGGCTAAGTCTGTGCAATGGACACAGATGACCTGTTGAAACGGACTAATTAGAGACTGACACAATTTTCCTGGCGACCAATCATGTGTGTCGGTGGGCGGGACATGTTGATACCTAACAGAAGCTGATGGGATACAGGCGCGATCCCTTGACTCCCCAAAGCTGGCATGCAAGCACTACTGAGGGCGCTGAGGTTAAAAAGGGCCTCGGTTAACCTTAGTTTATCCTACTATCTGAAGAGCTCTCTATGCTCTCTAAACCTAGAGTGGTAAGTCGGCTACAACTGTTGACCTGAATGCTTAGCCTAGCATTGTTTCATCATTCTTGGTTCTGACATGAACAGGTCTTGCATTCCCACCCTGTACTGTATGTGCTTATGGATTTTAATACTATTTGTGTTGCCTGTTATGTCTTGAGCTAGCCTTTGTAAGAAGCCTCTGCCATGCTATGTGATTTCCATCTTTGTATGTCCACAGCTTGGTCGTATTGTGATCTCATTTGTATACTCCTCTGGGACAGTCTGAAGTCTGATCGTCCCAGGTCTCAATACTCTACACACAGGTCAAAATACTTTACACCTACACTACCAGAAGAGTCTGTTTGTTGGTTGATAATTTACTAGAACGTTGAAGCTATTTTCAGCGCTTCTGGTAGAGGAGAACTCCTAACCTAAGGAGTGATAACTAATTATTAATAATTAATAATTATTATTAGGCCTATAGGTTGACATCCACTTATTGATTGTCAGCATTGATAGCAATTGTATGCTACTTTAATAAACGTTAATATTGCAAACATGCAGTAAGTTTGTGAAATTGGATTCATTCATCTGTGCAAACTACAAACAAACCACCAAACGTAACCCTGAACACAAACATTCAAGTAGTATTCTATCTACTCCAAACAGAAAAGCCTATGATTATAAACACACAGCCATTATTTACAACAACAACAGCTAAAGTTGTCCATTAAATATTTTTACGCTTTTACATTCCTTGGAGGACATTCTCTAGGGCCTTAATTGTTAACAGTTTCATCAGCAAATGCAGTGAATTAATGAAAACTCTTCATGGAGTTGGAATACACTCAAGGATGACATAATTACAAGATTGACAACACGCACACAGCTTCAGCAAAAGCAGTTTGCTGTGTTTACCCCAACAGTGTGAGAAACTGCAAAGCACTTAACACAGACATGCCATATGTGCTAGTTATATAACCCAGAATGAGACCCATCAGATATTTCAGGTATTCCTTTAATTACAATGTTTATTGAAAACAGATATTTAAATGGAAGAGAATAATAAAGGAAAGACGCAACAGAGATAAACACATATCTCAAGAGAGCATGTGGAATAAGATGGTAAAAACAGTGTTATGTGGTGAGAAGTGGGTCTTGGAAAGAGAGATAAACAGAGAAAGCTGTGCTATTTGATATTGTTTGGCTAGCATTAGCTTGGCTGCATACTACATATGTGGGACGAGTCAGTGACTCAGTCCTCTGGAGCTTGAGTAAGCAATTTTCTGGTACTTTTTATGTTCATTTGATTATCATCCCATCTCTCGCTGTAGTTAATATATTCACCCTTCCCTGCAATCTTTACTCACTTATATCTTTAGCATTTCTTTAGCATAGCTTTTTTTATAGCATTCGTTGCCCCCAAGTTCTAATCTCAGATACAATAGGACACACCCGTCCCCCACCCACCTCTCTCTCTCTCTCTCTCTCTCTCTCTCTCTCTCTCTCTCTCTCTCTCTCTCTCTCTCTCTCTCTCTCTCTCTCTCTGTGTCCCTGGACAGAAGGCTTGTGTTCACCACATCCCCCTCTGCAAAACAATACCTCTCTGACACTAAATCACAGTGTGCAAATAAATCAGACGGTAAGAGTCTGTGAGCAGATATAAGATGAGTAATGCTTTGTGCCACGTGGCCTCCTCCTGCAGCTTCCTCACTTCTGTATCCTAACTTACTGATGTACAGTAGGCCTACAGAAGGAACATTGGATGGGAGTAGGACTACGGCTACTTTCTCACCACGCAGTGTGTTTGTGTGTGTGTGTCTAAATGTGATACTCCTATAATGTTCTCACACCAACACACACTTCACTTACACTCGCTCACCAGGTAAAGATTAAATTGTATTTGTTTGTATGTAACAATAAGTATCAGGTTCTTTCAAGTTTGTCCGCGCAAACATACCCACACATAATATGTACCATTCCTATACATGAACAGTGCAGATGTGTCTGAGTGTCTCTGACTGCTGTGGGAAAACGTCCTACAAAAATGCACGGCGTTTTGCACAGCGCCATGTTGGAGCAGCAAACGCATACTTACGCAGCTCAATGTCAGTAGTTTTACCTTTGCATCATAGCAGCCATGAATTAGCTATGACAGTCAACGCAAAACCTGCTCTACAGTACACATGCAAGCAATCATTCGAGCCTTCTGTCACACAGCCGCCGGAGGCATCTGTTGTTATGATTACACACGAATGCTGACCCAGGTCTCCGAAATGAGAGTCATCACCAATCATTACTGCTCCGTTCTGTTGTAATGTTTTGGTAATGAGGCTGAAGATCTGGTCAGCCTGCACACATTACACATATAGGGCAATAGGGAGTATGTGGCTCTGTCTGTCTGACACCACAGCCTGAATCACTCCCATCCAGCTATCTGAGAGAGAGAGAGAGAGAGAAAGAAAGAAAGAAAGAAAGAAAGAAGCAGACAAGAAGAGCAGTCATTGTTATACGTTTATAATCACATTTTTATCCAACTAGTGTGGTTTTAAGCCATGTCTTTTTTGCTTAAAAAAAAGACATAGATAACCTTAGATAACATTTTGGAAGTCCTTGCGGCCTAAAGATGATGCAATGCATCAAGTCAAACATTAGCTGCCCTTATTTATACAGTGGGGATAGTACCTCTCATTGAGAAATTAAAACCCTGGGAAAATGCACACTTTTGAGTGAGTGAGGAAATGGGAAACGGCGCAACAGTGAGAGAAAGAGTGGGCTTGCGTATTGGATGATAACTAGTGGGAAAATAGTGCCACCTGGCGTACTTCAGAGATACATTTTCAGATATGGCATAGCATAGTGCCCTTATTGAGTCATTTTTGTGCCTTTGGCACCAGTAGATGGCACAATTGCACGTCAGTGCGATATTGCTGAGACATTTCAGTGTGCTTGTGTGCATAAGTGTACAAATAAAAGCCTGACTCTCACAGTATGACAGAATATTGAGGAAGTGTTGTCAAGAGTAAAACTGACCGTCCAGAGTGATCACACACACACTACTTCCTTAACAGAGTAATGTGGTGTTTCAACATCACTATGTGTGTTAAATGGTTAAAATTTAAATTTGATATGTTTTTGATCAACTTCCAGCCAAATGGTCTTTGGTTGGATCTCCAGCGTGGGCCCAACTGCAAGTGTTCTTCAGTAAGATCCCTAACCCCTACCTGCTCCTTAATACTCTAATTGTAGGCTTCTCATTGTAAGTAAATGCAACATGGTTGTGGTTAATGAGCGGCTGTTAAAAGCTGTTTTATAAACTTGTTGCACTTCTCTATTACTTTAAGTCAATAGTTATATATATACTGTACCGCACTGTCACTGACACACACACACACACACACTGAATTGGCAAAGCCATACAGTTTATAGTATATTGCACAGAACAGGAAAGAAGTACAGAGTATGGTTTATTTTTAATTTATGCAGTAGGTACAGTAGTACTTTTGTAAGGCTCTGCTTTTGATTGTGGAATTAAAATGTATAGTTCTGTATCGTTCTGAATGTATAGTTCCGTATCGTTCTGAAAGTGTGACAGGAGCTGAGGAACATAGAAACTGTTGATGGTGTTTTTAATAATCTATAGATTCAGGCTACACTGACCCTTTCTCACCTCAACACACACTTTACCAGTACATTATTTGGCAGAGAAACGTGTTGAATATCAGCGTTCATAACATGAAAATGAAACTTCTGTTTAACCAGCGTGCTTATTGTGGTTACTGAAAACGTCTCTTAGAAATTTTTTCAAGCAATCTTTTACACCACCATCAACAACAGGATGTGGAATGGAGTACCACAATTACGATTAAAGTCGTGTGTCTTAATGTGAGACCAAATTGTTCTCATTAGCAGAGTAAGAACAGAAAGGCATAGCATACAGAAACGGACACAGCAGGGCTCATAAGGACAGCAAAGGAGGATGTGAGGAGTATCGAGGGGGCCTGTCGGCCTCTTGTAGGCACACAGTAATCTCATAATGTACTCCTGCTTGTAAAGGAATAGTTGGGAGAGGAGGCGCACCAGGCATTGAGGAAAGAGAGAGAGGGGGGCCGTGGGATAAACAGCAGAAGAGAAGAATGAGAGGGCAGGAAAGGCAATGGGAGAAGGTGTGAGGGTTGTAGAGGGGATAGGTGCATGAAGCGATACCAAGTCGGATTTTCTGTTTACTGCAGCCACAGAGATCTTATCTAGAGTCTTATCTGCACGCTCAGCACAAACTAACACACATCCCGTAAATATGATGCAATGACATCACCGCCTAATGAACTTGCACATTTACCATGCATGCACACAAGCAGTGGAATACATCTATGTGAACTGTCACCCTTTATACTCACTCATGCCCCCTTTTCAATAAAAGAATAACATGCACAACCAACACAGATACGCTGTATTCTAAAACACAATGTGCACCCAGGCCCATATGCAAACATACCAGCATGTTTCCATATGTAGAACTTTATAGGTTTGGCATTCTGACAAGGTTCCTCCTTTGAAATCCTTTCGGCAATCCTTTAATGTCGTCAGACACAGGGCGGCAAGCTGGTGTCATCCACTTGGCAGGTCAGAGGTCACTTAAGAAGGCTGCTTCATGGAAAGGGTCTCTTCCTGAGACACTGAGCCAATTGGTGAAGGAGGGACGCAAGGAAGTGACCTGACGGACGTAATGGTTTACAGGGACTTCAACGGTTAATGTGGCTGGCTGCTGCTGTCGCCATGGATAGTTAGACTTGGGTTTTTGGACTACAGTGCTATATGAGGAAGCATATAAAAGTAATACACAATATGATAGTGATATATAATATGCACAATATAAACCTGCCATTTTGGCTTCAGGCAGAGTTCCTGGGACATATTTTATATTTTGTATGTGGTTGTGGCTTGTGGCTGAACCCCTTTAGCCTCGTAAGGCCATTCTTATTTTGCAAGTTCATTAATTTTCATGCTGCTACTCAGTCTGAATATGCTTGTGGCCAGGTCAGAAAATTGTTGAGTCAGTCAGTGTCCAGTTAAGTAAGCTAGTTCAGTTGTTGTCGGTGGTTCAATCAACTGCTATTAACTTTAAAACAAATTGGCACCACCTATGCCACAAATATCTTATACATAAACATAAGTGTGTCCAGACTGACTAACAGATTTCTAGTTTATAGTACAGTGGAAATGACCGTATAAATATGTATGTGGCAAGTGATCACTTTGAAACCAGCATTTACTTCTGTCTATTTTGTATCTTCTCTTTCAATCAATAGCCGTGAAACGGACACATTGTGACTAATGTGCCAAAGTGAAACACTTCTGAGACCTACTTCCTCTTTGGAGGAGTGACAAAATGAAACTCACAAAATTGACATATATTTTAAATCCCACTTTTTTGTTTTAAACTAGTTTGAATGCCACATGCCAGAGTCATTCATTCTGCATGCATTCAACCACATTCCAGAGTCAAGTGAGATGACACCCCCTCAGCTTATTCAATAGAAATGTTTGAATCTACCACTCACTTCTGCATTCCTCCATTAACTGTTTCTATCAGATGTGACTGCTAATGGTTTTTCCTGCTTTTAATATTGATCATATCACTTTTTGGTAGAAAGCTGGGCCATCTCTTACTCTCATATTTTGCACCAAAAGGCTATATCATGTACTCTAAAACTTGATTTACATTCATCTGGATCTATAGCTATTATTCCTATCCTTCATGGTCTAAACTTAAAATACATATTTTAAATTGAGCAATCTTCAGTGCAAAATGTTACAGTAGCAGCATAATAACACATGTTGATGCTACAGTAACACATTTCAAGCTAGCTGACCTACAGTAGCCTACTTCAAAAAGGTATAACCTGTGTCAAGGCAAGTAAATGTGTATGTGCACGCATGCATTTTTAGAATGTCTACATGTGTGTGTGTTTGTGTGTTTGCATGTTAATCTGCAGTAAGCGGGTTTATGAGCTCGTCTGCAGTGACGCATATGTGCCTACGTAGCTCTGCTCTGATAGATTCTCAGTGACAACTAGCCCGGTCTGAGGCTATGGCCTATAGCCTACATACAGACAGATAAGCAGACAGACAAAAGATTTTTCAGACATCACATTTCTCCAAATTAGGCTCATGTAGACACACTGACTGCTTGTTTTAGTGTAGCCTACACATTCTGCACGAGTTAGTTACTTGTTTTGCTCATTTACATGTATTTATGAAAAAGAATGCCATGGTAGCTAACAGCCACTCATTAAACTGACCATCAATATGTAAGAGACCGCCCCTAGAGGGCGTAAATAAACAATTTTTTACCAACCCTTACCTGCGCAGCAAGACACTGCATCGCTAGTGCAAAGATTGGGCTGGAACTTAAAGGCTTAATCACATTTCTCTTGATTTACTAGATTGGGATATTAATGCACTGAATGTATGTGTATACTCCATTTCTAAGGTCTACGTTTTAGCAGCTTATAGAAGTTAAGTTATATCATACAATGCAAAATAAAATAATAATAATAATAATAATAATAATAATACAAACATCGAGTGTTATTATTTAGCCTGCTACTGATTTATTTACATAACACTGGATGTTTACTTTAAAATTGGAAGATCTGAGTATAACAGGTTCCTTGTGTTGTAGTTACATGGCTCTAATGCAGAGTAATGAAGGAGGCTATCAGTGGGCGGAGCTGTCAATCAAACCGCCCTTACGTCTCTTTGAAGGGAAGAGGATACCTACTTCACAGAACTTCTCCAGCAGCTGTAAGGTGGGACTTCAGCGTCATTACGCAGTGACTACAAGAGAAAATGGACCAAAATGTACAGTAAGGCGTTTAAAACAACCAGGCACCACTTTCCACAAACGGCGAAACTACAGTGGCCGCGTGAAGTAGGATCTGAAAATATGCGTTAAGTTACATTCAATAAGGATAGACGCATAATCGCTCGTAAGTAAAAGCAAGAAGAGAAACGAAAAACTGACTAAAAAAAGAATGGATTGGACTGAGTGTCGTCGTTGTTCACGTTGAAGCTGCCATTATATGGGCTACAGTCCAGAGGAGTTTGCTTTTAGAGTTTGTCAATACGGTCGCAACGCAGCGCATGGCCCCCCAGCAGATGCAAGACAGCGCGTTGACCCTACGGCTGGACATGAATCGACTTAGTCTCTTCTGCCAGACTTTATGTAAGAAGTAGGACAGCGATAACGCCGCCCAACGAGTTTTCTCTGTAGTGCGTAGCGAGGCCGCGTCTTCCCGTATCTTACTGTTATGGCACGGGCCAACATAGCCAATTCTAAAGAGAGACAGCAAGCCAATGCCGCTACTGCAGCGCCACAACTGCCGCGCCATCCGTCCACCACGCATTAGAAATAGTTAGGAGAAAGTTTTACTGTTTACATTTTCTAACTACCTCTTACGCGATGGACGAGAAGGCCGAGCCGTCTCCGGCGCGCAGCGGTCTGGAGGGGGAAAGCGTCAATCTGAGCGTGCTCAACTGGGAGCAAGTACAGCGTCTGGACCACATCCTCACCAGCTTCATTCCCATTCATGGACGATGGAACTTCCCCACCCTAGAGATGAAGCCCAGAGACATTGTGAAGGTGGTACGGTGTCGCATGGAGGAGAAGGGGATTCGCGTCCGGGAGGTGCGATTGAACGGCTCCGCGGCCAGTCATGTTCTGCACGAAGACAGTGGTTTGGGATGGAAAGATCTAGACCTAATTTTCTGTGCCGAGCTAAAAGGAGAAATGGAGTTTCAGATGGTGAAGGATATAGTCCTAGACTCCCTTCTGGACTTCCTGCCGGAGGGAGTGAATAAGGACAAAATTACACCGGTAACGTTAAAGGTATGTAAATGTAAAATCGTTAAGGTGATTAGTTCATCTATTGTTGCATAAACAGTTGGGGAACGATATGACTGTTTCATTTTTTAACTGTCTTTATGAAGCAGGCCTATAACATTCAGGTTGGCTGACCGCCACATGAATTCCACAGCCAGGAGGTTTAAGGTCATGCAAGTTGCAAATGTCGGTTTGGCAAATGCACGCTGCAAAACACCACCCAATGACACAAGGTCTTCAATCCGCGAGATAAGGCTGGAGATAGTGAAAGCGTTCGTTTCCAACACAAAGAGGATTCCGTCTAATCCAATTGGAGTCGGATCCACATTAATCAGTTGACCCCACTAGGTTCCCAGGCAGACATTACTGTAGGTAGGCCAATAACGGCCCACCCACATATATACGTGGGTGATCATATTATAATAGTATGAATACAATTTTATATTTATACAATTAAATAATAGAAACATTATTATTTTCACATGTGTGCACTCTTTACTAAGCCAGTGACCTAACACCTCAACTATTTATTTTGAAGGTAGTTTTAATAAATAATACAACACAGTTTTGATGGAATCATGTAGAAACTTGTCAGGAGGGGAGGGGGAAAGGGAATAATGTGAAATATTTAACTTGAAAATGTCACAGTGTGTCAGAATAAGAACAACTCTGGTCCTTTGATACTGTTTGAATTGTACACAATCTGAAATGAGACAATTCTTTACCACATCATCATATGCCTGCATGACACTAATACTATTAATATTCAGAGCATGTACAGCAGGGTTATTATTAGCTGTTTGTCTTAGGTTTGATTATGGCTATAGAAAAAGTCATTTAATTCAGCAGCTGGCCTAATGTAGGTGGGTTTGTGCATTGATTGCACATGGCTCCTTTTGGCTCTACAATTAAAGTTAGGTCATCTAGCAGATGCTTTTATCCAAAGCGACTTAGAGTGAGTATTACAAGTGTTACAGAGCAGGTAGGGGTTAGGCATCTGGCTCAAGGATACTTCTAGGTTAGCCTGCGACAGGGGGTTGCAACCCAGAACCTTTCAGTGGCAGTTGAACTGCCAGACCACAATTGACAATTTGGTAATTTTTGCGCAGCGTTTCCCAATCCTCTTCTAGAGTACTCCTTATCCTGCATGCTTTAGATCTCTCCCTGCTCCAACACAGCTGATTTAAATGATCCGTTTGTTATCAAGCAGCTTTAGGAGTTCATAATGAGTTGATCGTTTGAAGGACAAGGGGTACTCGAGGAGAGGGTTGGGAAACGGTGATTTAGTGGATGCTTTTATACAAAGAGACTTACCATGAGTACAATGACTACAATTGTAGCAATAGGCATCTTGCTCAAGGACGATCACAGGTAGGCCAACTCAGGGGCTCAAACCCATAACGTTCCGGCTCGAAGTTGAACACCCAGACCACTAGTCTATCCTGCCCTGTTCTTTGTGCTACAGTATCCTATGTCTTTAATAAGCACATTCCTGTCCCCAGGAGGCGTACGTGCAAAAGATGGTGAAGGTGTGCAATGACTCGGACCGCTGGAGCCTGATCTCCCTTTCCAACAACCGCGGGAAGAACGTCGAGTTGAAGTTCGTGGATTCCCTCCGGCGGCAGTTTGAGTTCAGCGTGGACTCCTTCCAGATCCGCCTGGACTCTCTCCTGCTCTTCTACGAGTGCTCCGAGCACCCCATGGCCGCCACCTTCCACCCCACCATCCTCGGCGAGAGCGTGTATGGCGATTTTCCCGCCGCCCTCGACCACCTGCGACGGCGCCTCATTTGCACCAGGAGCCCCGAGGAGATCCGAGGCGGCGGCCTGCTGAAGTACTGCCACCTTCTGGTGCGGGGTTTCCGCGCGGCCTCGGACTCGGAGATGAAGCTGCTGCAGCGCTACATGTGCTCGCGCTTCTTCATAGACTTCCCCGAGGTGTGCGAGCAGCGCCGCAAGCTGGAGTCCTACCTGCAGAACCACTTTGTGGGCCTGGAGGACCGGAAGTACGACTACCTGGCCACGCTGTACTCCGTGGTCCAGGAGAGCACCGTGTGTCTGATGGGCCACGAGCGCCGGCAGGCCCTCGGCCTCATCTCTTCGCTGGCGCTGCGGGTCCTGGCCGAGCAGAACGCCATCCCCAACGCCACCAAAGTCACATGCTTCTACCAGCCAGCCCCCTACGTCGCCGACGGCAACTTCAGCAACTACTACGTGGCCCAGGTGCAGCCAGTCTACCCCTGTCCTCCCTCGCCACCCAAAAGTTACCCCCCGCATTACCCCGTGTACACCACCTGGCTGCCCTGTAACTAAACGTGCGCTGGTGAAGGTCCGTGCACTCTCTCTCTCTCGCACTGCTGTCTGTCACACCTCGGTGCGACACAATGGAATCGAGTTCCATTAAAATGGCAGAGGAGGGGGAACGGTGAAGCTTATGTTCTTCTCCGTTGAGACAGCAACAGTTGACAAGAGAGCAGCAATAGCAGAGCACACACTAGATTTAGGGGGATCCATGCAGGCATAAAGGAAGGAAGGAAAAATGGAAGAAGGAATCTAGGTTGAAGTTGTGAAAGCCCGCGGTAGGGAAGGAGGATTTAAGGTGAGAGAAGCCGGCCCTTTAAAAGGATGTGCTGAGGTCATCTTAAATCCCACTCCATTGATGCTTAAGTTGATTTACTAGATAACAACTCCAAGCCAGCCATTAGGACAAGCAGTGGGGACGTTGAGACACTTAACCCGTTCCACTCCAGTTTCCTGAGAGACAAGCTGATAAAAAAAACGTCACTCACGCCGTTCTGACTCATGCGCAGTGTTGGGGTTATTACTCAAAAAAAGTAAAAACATTACTTTAGTTATTTACTCCCTGTAGAAAGTTATTTGTTACACTACTCGTTACATTACTTTTGCATTATTCCGCAACATCGCCTGAGATGCATTGTCATGTAATTGGCAGTTAAAAATGTAACGTTAAACCTTACATATGCTCACATATCAGCACAAATCCCTATCCTAATAAGGAGGTTATATGTTAGATCTTTCTTTTATGCTCTTTAATAAAATAATACCACAAAGTTGACAGCAAAGTCGGTAAAAACCAGCCCAAAGAGCAAAAAAGTAACTACATAATTGTTTGATCAGTAACTTTAATGTGACAGAACAGTAATGCATTACATTACTGCGTTCCAGACAAATGTAATGTGATTACAGTAATGCGTTACTTTGTAATGCGTTACCCCCAACACTGCTCGTGTGCGGACAGAAACAAACACAGCAAAGGAAGGGTATGGCAAGACAACACTGGATGTTCTGCCGAATATTCGTTCCTCATCCAATGGAGCTGACTTTCTGACGTCTTTATGTTCGCCAGTGAAAATGAGAAGTGAGATTGTCTTACCACTGCCAACATTAATTATGAGGATCTAGACACTGTTTACACACTCAAATATTGACTGTAATACCCAAGTTTATATGAATCATGGGAAAACAGAAACAACAAAACAATGCATGCTTTTATTTCTGTACAGGAATAATTTTCTTTTTAAGTGCCTAGAACAAGCCTAATGGGAAAATATATTATGTGATTCTTTATTATAGGAATGTAGACCTGTTCAAAATGTCCATGTGTGGACTGATGTTGTAATGAATGTATTTTGGAGCAGAGTGTATCTCTGCTGAGGTAAGTCTCATACACTGAGGGCTGATTTGGACCAATTTATTTCTGACACTTTTTAGATCAAGACTCTTATCTGCTGTCCTGTGGGACTGCAAAGTAAACCAGTGCACAGCCTGATAACCAAAAAGAAATTTTTATCACAGCAAGTGACAACTTTTCATCTGTTTAAGAGTGATAGAAAGATTGGGGGTTGACAAGAATAGCAACTAGAGGTAAAAGAATGGATCGGGCCTTTTTGTTCAGAAGAGCTGAAAGGGACCAAAGAAAGAATGATGGGAGGGAATAACAGAGCCATATGTTGCCAAATCCTACGTGTCCCGTTCGTTGTTAGGCTATGTATGCAGAGATGTTGCATCAGCGGGGCTCTCTAGGTGTACCTGTACGACACATTTTTTAACTTTGTTGTCAAGGAATGGGGTTTTGGATTCTATTGGCAGCTGTTGGCAGTAAGTTTTATATAATTAAAATTTCCCCAATGCAACAAGAGGAAATGAAAGTAGCATTCCAACATTTTCAACAATCTTAACATCTATGTGGCAATAAAAAAGTGGAGTGGACACCCTCTATGAGTGCAAACTTGGCATGTTCTTAAAAACCTGTTGTCAGATCTCTTATTTTTCTATCAATCTCTATTTTTGTACAGTTTGGGTTTGGTTGATACCATAGTAACATTTATAGAGATGATGTGTCTAAGACTATTTTTTGTGGTGTGAGAGATTGTATATTCTTTTTGGCTAATAAAGAGCAGTGTTGGATATTGTGTTTGGTTTCAGCGCTGAGGTTTTCTTTCAGATCTGCATGTCTTTTTTCATCTTCCATTTGGACTTGGGAATGATCATTTGGAAAGCAATTGTCCAAGACGAATGACATGATAATTTAATAAGAAGAACATAAAAGAGTTGAAACTTCTTCAGATCAATTCTTACCAACACACAAACACTAATCAAGAGGGAACAAAGACTTGTAGAAAAAAAATAGTTATTAATAATTATTATAATATATTTTTTTAAATGTGTTTATAAGGTTTCTATATTGAAAGCTTGACCAGTGTTTGGGTGGTCCAGGGGGCATGGGTCACACATGTTGGGAGCCAGTTCAATGACTTACAGTCACGTCTGACACGGCCAGGAAGTGACAGATAAACGTGACGGATCCCCCCTGCCCACAGGCGTCACTGTCAACCTCCAGCATCCTCAGGGTGTTTACCGGGGGGCAGTGAGGCGTGGCAGTGTTCAGAAAGGCAGGCGGAGGGCGTATGCATGGAGAAGCACCTTACTACCAGCAGGGCCTTGTTCTCCAGGGACAAATGGGGACTGGCTGAGTGGATTTGCTCCAGGCCTGCGTCACTCTAATGCCTCCAGACCCAAGCCTGCAGATCTAACCTTCCGGCCTGATACACAAATACCAGTTATGACTTGCTCTCCTTTTCTCTTCTCTCCCCCTCTCTATCCCTCTTCTATCTTTCCTTCTCTCTCTGTCACTTTTTCTCACATTTCTTTCTCTCACTCCTCCTCCTTGTCGTTATATTCATACTTTCCTTGTCTCAGTTCCTGGTTCCAGTGGATGTGGTTGGGAGAGCAGGGGGGAAGGGGGCAGCATTGGTGTGTGTGTGTGTGGGGGGGGGGGGCAGTGTTATCCCCCTCTTAAGAGGGAGAGAGTGGACACTAAATATAGACGTCCCCCCCCCCAACCCTCAGCTCCTAAGGACTTGAGAAAGCTGATTAGCCTCTCTTCATAAGCTTGCGCTCAGTGCTCTAGTGTGGTTACTAGCCATTGTGCTGTAATACACACCCCACCCACTTCTCTCCAGTTGCTCCATCCTCTCTCCTCGGCCCGAGGGCCCAAGATTCAGTTCACTTCCGTATCAACGGCTTATGAGGAAGCGAGAGCGAGGGATTGAGGTGTATATATAAAGAGGAAAAACCCTGACACAGAGACATACTCTATGTAGATCGGGGAATGTGGATCTGTGTCAAAAAGGGAGGTCAAAAGGGCAGAAAGAATCGCACCCAAAGAACCACCTATCTATGGAACCATACGCTGTGTGGATGAGCAGCTGTCACTGTTGATGCTGGCAAGTCAGTATTGTGTGGAAAAAATCCTCTGGATTCTGTGCAAAAAGAGGATTTTGATTTATTGATCTAAAGAAACTAGGTTCCCTGACTGGGGGGGGGTTTGGGATACATTTTTCTAAATATGGCTATTTATTCACACTGTGAATAAACTTTTCCAAGATGTGGTGACTGAAAGCTATGACTTTTTTAATAGGCGTTTTATATAGGCCTACGTTTTTCTTTTACCAGTAACCATTTTTTTTCAACAAAGTAACAAAGTTACTGCAAACATAAACGACTTTCTATTATATGATGTTTTCTTAGTCACTGTAGTTTGGGAAAGTTACTCAACCAAGGACCAGTTGGGTGACTTTACAGGTGGCTAAATAATGTTGTCGTAAAACAAGATATGAATAAGATATGAATACGTGTTATGCATGTATTTATCACAACAGCTGACATGAAATGACGTTCACATTAAGGAGAAGGCCTCTCAGCTGTCAGCCCGCCTGACAGATTGTGTAACCACACACACGCACAGTCCCTGTGAGCTAGCAGCACCGAGGCCAGGAGTCCATCCAACTCATCCCAGCTGAGGTCAGAGGTCGCGGACAAAATCAAATAACGGCAAGACAAGACTGAGGAACAACATTTTGCGCGTGTGTACAGAGGTTGGTGGGTGCAGGAACATGCTGTCTATTTGTGTTACAGGAAAAATCTCATGGCGCACCTAGTTTTGAAGACTACAACATCTGCGGATGTTGTTTGCTTTGAGATTGCAAATAGCCCTTGCCATCAAAATCTTGTATGCTGGGTTATTAGGCAAAAAAATTATAATAACTCATACTTTCTGAACCACACACTAAGATTTTTCTGGTTATTTGACATTGATGCCAAACAGACTACAGTTTGAGCAATAAATCAAAAGAGCAAAACGTAGCATGTTTATGCCTGGTAGGGTAAATAGTTTGGCCATCTGGTCTAGGTCTCGAGTAGGAATACAGATCAGGACCCATAGAGATTACAGTGCAGAGCAAAGACACCTGTAACCTGAGAAGATGCCGCTGAAGTGATTAGCTACTCTTCCTGTAATGTCAATCATAAATCTGGAGTCACATCTACTTTACTGAGAGAATCCACATTCTCACACAGCCCCAAAGATCACTGGTGCTAATGCACTCTGGATAAAATACAACAAAATACAATGAGATAGAAACGAAACATACAGTATTAGAAGTTAGTGGATATTCTATCTATTCTGTTCTATCTATTCTATTCCAAGCCACTGACCCTGTTGTACTTGCAAAATGCTTCCCTGTCATGTTTACAAAATAACATCTGGTGGGTTGCTTATGTAAACACACACATGCATGCGCACACACATGCAGACTAATGCATAATGGGTGAAGAAATGTAATAAAAAATGCGAAGGAAAATATGCAAATACATTTAACAAACATTTTTGTGCTGCAGTACAGGATAATTTTACTAAATACTTCAAGCTGTTGCAAAACATTTCACAGAACCACGAGTGAGGTGCAGCGGTCGATGGTACTGTGTTGTGGATAGCCTGCTAATATAACATATAGTATTAGCCAATCAGCATTTTATTCATAATCATCATAATCTTCATTACCATAAACATATTTCTTGATTATATCTAGGGTTAAATCTGTTCAATCTGATTTATCACAATCCCAATGCAGCTGGCTGAATAATTTCTCCACACACTGTTCAGGTCTACGACACCGCTTCAAAACGCATTCCGCCGCAGAATGTATTTGTATGCATATTCATTCTTGCATGCTTTGTGTGTGTGTGTCAAGTATGTCTCTTGGCTTGTATTTGAGTGTGTGTGTGTGTGTGTGTGTGTGTGTGTGTGTGTGTGTGTGTGTGTGTGTCAGTTTAAAGCAACCAATCAGGCATTGAAAATATGAGATACAAAATTACATTAAATGTTTTTACCTTTCCATGTGTGTGTCAACTTATTCTCCATGTCTGCACTAAAATATTGCAATTATAAACACATTATAATAACAATGAAAAAAAGTGTACACTTTATTTTCCAAGGGATATCTTTTAATGGTTATTTATATTTGACAGGTATTCATTCAGACGGCTTCATTCGCAGCTAAAATTAAATCAGCTAGGTGATCATTTGTGTGGCTTTCGGCGTATCTCTGAGTGTACAGTATGTCTTTCTCGCGCTCTCTCACTCTCTCTCCCTGTGTGTGAATCTCTCTTTCGTTCACTGTTACAGTACGGACAAGGGTGTGTGTGTGGGTGTTTGTGTGGGTGTGTGTGACACGCGTCCCGGAAGACGCAAAACCGCCAATTTACACAAGCTTTCCTCTTGTCCTTCTACCTAGCCAGCCTCTACCACACCTGTTGTTACCTGGTCAGTAATAATAGTCATTATCACATTGTAATTGCCAAACACCTGCCAACGCAGTCCTCGTGCCAAAAACACACCTGCACTTGTGCTAAGTACAGCTCTGGCGCTCACAGGCCGGCCTGTTGCATCCGGCCTCATTCAACTGTAGCTATGTCTGGTTTATGGTTTCATGTGTTAAAGTCTATGTATGGAATGCATTGATGATTTATAGATTATTTACGCCTGAAGCATTACAGAAACATGAAGTGAAGTATAGCCTGGAATTAAAAGGCTTGAAAGTTGTAGCCGGGGAGGGGTGTTTGATTTATGACTCTTGTGACACTTAGTGGAACATGCATGTTAATCACAACAGCTTGTCTCCAACACCGACCCACAGAAATATTTCAAAGATCCATTATTTGCAATGCTGGTCAGCTTCACACAGCTTGTCGGTTACAGTACCATGTTCCCAGACAGCTTAAACCCAAACACAGTCTCTTAAAGCACCAACTAACACAACAAATCCTAGTTCCGATGGATTGGTTACTTTTGCAGGGTAAATAACAAAATCCAGATGGAAATGGAAATTAATATAAATTGCTCATTAATAAATTAATATATCAATATTTTCAATGCGTCATTTGCTTGTGTCACCGGCATTGGTTTTCTACCAGAAGGGACTTTTTCTCATTGTCAGGATCAAGCCTTGTGATTTTAGTAATCCGATCAGTCATTAATTTAATCATCCTGTAGCTGACTGAACACATGCTACTGGTGCACAACGATACATCAACTACACAGTCATGTACACATTCATGTATAAAGTGGCCTACTTTTAGCTCTGAATCACTGTTGGCTTGATTTCTCTATTTGTTGACAAGGAAGAACAAATAGGACGCTATCCAGCTTGCCCAGCCTTCACCCGTCTTTTCGCTTCATTTACCTTTATTACTCTTTTCATGCCTCCGTTGCTTTATCTCGCTCTAGGGAGGCGGTGAGTAAACGTAATTAGCATACTTGTATGCCACTCAATGGAGTTTTCTCTCTCTCCCTCTCTCTCTCTTTCTCTCTCACTTTCTCCATCGCTCTGCATGTGAGGAAATTGTTTGTTCTCTTAGAGAAGATAGGAAACGAATTCATTAATGAGACTTGAGACTCCACACACTCGCACACGCACACACACACACACACACACTCACGGACGCACACATATGCACATTCACACACTTTTACCCATCTCAGACCATTCATTTCTCATAAAAAGCCCCTCTGTACGACAAGGTTGACTTTTAAGCTGTCAGAAGTGCTAGTTATTTCAATCCCACCTCATTGCCATTCCTAACAAATCCAAAGATTATGTCATTTCTAATCTGTTTACAATAATACTTTTCGTTTCCACATGTCTACACCAGATTTGGAAAACAGATGTTGTTGTTTGCGAAGCGAAAACCTAACTGCAAGCCTAATTGCACGGTAAGGCCCACGGTAAATGGTGTCCAGTAAATCACAGCAGGACTAGGACAGCATGGCTATAGGCACATCTCTGCTTCTTAGTCATGCATTATAACTAAGTTAGCCTTCATGCCTGTTTATCTGGTAGAGACATTTCAGAGAATTGAAAAATAATCTCCTTTCCCTTTGTTTCACCTCTCTCTCTCTCTCTCTCTATCTCTCTCTCTCTCTCTTTTACTCCAACGTATTCCTCAGTTGTCTTTGTCTCTAGGTTTGTCTCAGCTCTTCCACTGTCTTTAATTAGGCAGTTGTGGACTGACGTGGACAGCCTGGTTGTCTTAAAAGTGATTCTTTGCTCACACACATGGCGTCCACACCTCAAAGAGACAGAGTACGCTTATTGGACCCATCAAGTTTTCCGAAAATCACTCTGGAGCATGAGCAGAGGGTAAACTATGCTTTGTGGTTCAGTTGGTTGGGAGGTAAAATGTCAAAAACGTTCGTTCTTAAGTTAAAAAAAAAACTAAAAAAACTAATGTACAGCACCACGGACATTGATGTTTGGGGGGAGGTTTTATTGAAGGTTCGTGCATAAACACGGAAGAAATCAGTAAAAAAAGGGAAATGGTGCAGAAGTGAGAGAGTGAAAGCAAACGAGAGAGGAGAAGAGAGGGAACAGAGCAGAGGTGCGGCATCGCCGGAGGGACGTCTGGAGGTCATATGCGCGCTAATCTGCGCGTCGTCTTGAAGACATTACAGCCCTCCGCTGTGGACTCAGGATTGACCCCTGGCAGGGAACCAGGCTAGGTCAGTAGGAACAAAGGCGGAGAGACATCTGAGAGAAAGACGCGAAGAGAAGAAAAGAGAAGAGAAGAGAAGAGAAGAGAAGAGAAGAGAAGAGAAGAGAAGAGAAGAGAAGAGAAGAGAAGAGAGAAAAATGTGTGCTCAGGCGAATGCTGGTGGAAGGATCTGCACAAACATTAGCGACAGCGCTAGCTATTTTGGCTAATTCAGGCTCTGCTTTTATTCTTACACTCTAAAGGTGTGAAGTCTTGTCCGGCAGTCACAATGTGCACGTACACACACACATGCACATCAACTTACAAGGCTTCTCTCATCGCACACCTGGGCTATATTTACAAATGGGGCCCTCGTTCTTTCACATCCTCTAAAATGGTCAATCCATCCATCCCTCACTTTCACCTTTCTTTTCCACCCTTTCATCACCACCCCCTCGTTTCCATTCGTGGGTCGAGAAATGACCCCTGCACCTATTTGCCTTCAGAAGTTTAACCTGAAGAGCCCCCTGTTCGTTTACCGTTGGTCATCTGGGGTCGCCGTGGCAACAACACAGTCTGGATACACACACATTTTCTTCTGACTTGTTGAGATTCCTTGAGTAAAGATGAGCTAGCGCGGAGTTAAGGCCTTTGCACACCAAGTCAGTGTTCCGTAGGCCTACACTTTTCAAGATAATTTGACATGAATTAGCCTATATTCGGGTGAACCTGTTACCTGCTTCAATGTATGGAAGCTGTTAACTGTACCCCACCCCCCCACCCCCTCCCTTTTAAGTTTTTGCCTGAAATTATATTGATTGGAAATATATCGATCGGGGCGTGTAGGCTACACAGTTTAGCTGCCTAGAGCACAATCACTGTGGTCTCTTTCGTATCCTTTGTTTTGCCCTACCAGTAGGCCCTACCTACCATCCCCAACTCCAAGCTGCTCTGCAACCACCTACCACAATCTATCATTTAATTCTTCAATTCTAGCTTTACACTGTTTGCCATACAGTCCCTTGTACTGAGAGACAAGTGGATCAGTTTATCTGATGGTATTTTGGATGATAACGAGTGGTCAAACAACTCCCTAAACACTTTGACGGATGCAGAAAATCCAACCTGTTCCGAAAACTTTAATGACGGGCGAATATTTTCTCTGTGTCTGTGTCTGTGTGTCAACGAGATTGACACAACGTGAGGTCGAATTTATTTTTAACAATTTCGGCATTACCCAGTGAATGCTGCTAGTGAAAACACTGAACGCCCCGGGCGTAAACATCCAAGGGACCTTGAATATGTTGAAATCTTGGCCCTGCGGAGATCCAGGGATATCAGCATCAGATTTGAGATGCTCACGAGAACATCATAAGCAACAGGTGTACAGTAGACAAGTTCGTGTGAGTGAGTAAGTGTGATGTGTTTGTTTTACACATTCAACACCCATTATTAATTAGTGCTACATAAAATAACCTATTTTATGGTAAACATTTTTATTATTAATTGAAATGACTAATGGAACCCGTCTTTCTATGCCCCAGCGTGTCCAGCAACAATGTACAGCTATGTGTATGAAATGCTTTAAAAAAATATTTGTACTGTTTTTCATTTCTCTCCAACATAGTCCATTAATAATGGTTTGTCATCATGAGTCACAAACACAACCAAAACTCTAACTAAGAATGTTCTGCAGACACTGGGCTAGAATCTGCAGTCTAATCACTTTCATATTAGTCAGGAAAACACACTAATCCGATTAAAGTGGGAAAAACTGCCAAATTCCTGACCTTCCCTGACTAGGGTCTGTATTTGTCTGCAGTCACTTGTGGGTCAAAAGCATCTGTTTTCATATATATGTGATCATACACGATTAGGAGATGTAGAAAGAGAACATTAAGGCAACATCTTTAAACAGAGACAGGAGTCTTTACTGTAGCCGGTCACGTGGGATGTGTGTGTGTGTGTGTGTGTGTGTGTGTGTGTGTGTGTGTGTGTGTGTGTGTATGTGTGTGTATGTGTGTGTTTCTCTCTGTGTTTCTCCATCTGAGCACAGCTGGGAAGCAGACATGAGGAGGGAGAAATAAAGAGAGAGAGAGAGAGAGATGGGGGGAGCGAGAGGGGGTGACAGCAAGGACAAGAGGTAATTCGAGGTGAGGCGGACTCACATTGGACTGAGACAATATAGCGCTGTGAAATAAACTGCAACTTTTAGGGAAGAGAAACACGGCGGTGACATTGTCTGGCAGAGGATACAGCTGCGTTTGAGAGAGTTGGGTTTCATTCCTGGCACACATAAAAAACCTTCCAGGCGTTTTTATGTGTTTATAATTCTTATCGTTGAAAGAAGTTCACCTTTTTGCCCTCATTCTGTTTTGGACCATCCCTCATACTGTATCTGTAGGTCTGAACGGAAAGGGAGACAGTTGATCAGGTTCAGGGTTAGTGAGGGGTTTTAATTTTAAGTTTGTTTAGTTGTATCAGCGAACAGGGATTTTAATGTAAGGTTGGCTTTAAGTAATAATGCATCACACAGACAGACACAGAATTATTCCTGTATCCTTTTCTCATTTATGTGTAAATAGATCACAATTTCTCTCACTAAATCCGAAGAATGCGAGTGGCCGTTGTGCATTTTCACGCTCCACATATTTCACAAACACATCAAGATGCAGATTAATACACAGACAGCAATCACCTCCCCTGAGGTCTGTTGTACAACTACCATGTACCAAGACCAATGTCTGTCATGATGTCAAGAACACACAGATGCTCTTGAACACACGCACTGGCAGTTAAGGCGTCAGTTAAGGCGTCAGTTAAAACCTTTTATTGATTCAGTGTGTGCTCTGTATGGTTGCTTCCTTTCCATTAGGCATAGAAAACAAAACAAACTCCAATCCAGTGCCTTGAAAAGAAACAAAAGCTAATTTAAGAAGATGCAGGCAAAGAAAAAGAAAGATTCTTAACTAATTACACAACTCTTAGCAGGAGGGAGGAAGGTGTGAATCACAGCACAGGTGAGGACGATAAAAGCGAAACATACCATCGAGTTTATCATCAAACGTAATGACAGCTTAACAGCCTAAAAGGCCAGGACATTTTCTCCCCCGTCATTTCTGAAGTTGTGAATAAACAAAATGACATGTCATCTGACACAAAAAAGGACAATAAAGTCGTGAATGCACATAAATATAGATACTTAAATGTATGGAGGCTGTATGGGAAATCATTTCAGAACTTCTTGATTTTCAATAAAACTTTATCTGCAATAAAACACACTGTGCAAATAAAAGGTTGACGTTACTATGTGTTTATAGCAAAATATTTTTTTTTTGCATTTTACAAACGCAAAAGCCACAAATATTTTAAGACATTTACACACAAATGTATTATTGCTTATTGAAAAACAGCAGGATGATTTTAAGGTCTATGACAACCTGATATATTTTCCCTATTGACTCTAAAAGCCCATTAAGCTCAGTTATGCCGAATGCAGTTTTGACCTCTCAATGAGGGTTTTCTAGAGATTCATCACTGTCCAGGAAAAGGACAAAAATCTGATTTTCGTTTGGATCACTGGAAATATCCTCAACCTTCTTTGGCCTTTATTTAGGCTTAAGAACAATCGATGCAAGCAATAGCCAGTGTGGAATTTTATAAATGGAAAGTATTTGCAATTATCCTTGGAATAGTTGATGTATCCGACAGGCCAAAGTAACTATCGTATATTGAAGCTGTCATCTTCCATCTCTTTACCTCTTTCTTCTTGTCTCTCTCTAATCTTTCAATCACTTTCCTCCCCTTTTTCCAGATTATGACAATCAATCATTCACGAACACTACCATGTATTTTCCATGGCCATAAAGGATCCCAACCTCCCATATCCAGTATACAGACAGTGACATAAATAACCCAATGATAACTGGTAAGGCAAGCAGTAAAACCACACAAATTACAGCTTGTACCTCCCTTTATCATCTCTTTGTACTGTACTTTCCTCTGTAAATTGCATGAGACAGATAGAGTCACATTTACTTCTGTGCCTTACTTTTGGAAACTTAAGACGTTTTGAGTCGATAATTTAGAATTGTTACCATATCTAATTTTGAGTGATGAAATTAGAATCTGAAATTCTGTAAGGATTTACCATGTGTTGTGTAGGCTAGCTGTTAGCATCAAACCTGTGAAGGCAGTAATAATGGTTCCCTTGTGTAGAACTGTAGCGTATAGGTACCCTAATAGCCACTTTGGCCACTGGGGCAGACATTTTATGAACTACAAAAAATTTGCCTGAAACAACAGATTCTAAAATTCCAGATCATTATTATTTATGCATTATGGGCACCATCTGGTTCTCATTGGAAGGTGAATGATTGATGTGAATGATTGATGGGACTCCTAATGTGCGCTGTTGTTACTGGCTGGGTACTGTGCTGTACCAGTGCATCAGACAGTGACCCAATGGTGCTCAAGGTACTAGCCAGAGCTTAACCTCACGCTACACCAGCACTGTAATGTACAAACACACACACACAAAGAATTATTGGAAACCTACCAGATGATGTGGTCACAAATACATTAAATTAGCTTGTTACTCATTTTTCATGTAATTTTCCATGCCAATGTGAATAGCACGTGACCATAAGACAACTGATTACAAGATTTCCAAGGAGCTCTTCAAACCGACCACCAGTCACAACAGTCTGTACTCAACCGGTATCTTTCATTTGTTTGACCCGTCTTAACCACTTTCAGGAGCAGTGGGCAATGCCAGTGCCTTGGTCAAGGCCAAAAGAGCAGGAGTTCTAACACACTTTGGCGCATGGGAAACAAGAGCACCCGGAAGAAACCCACACAAACCCGGCGAGAACACGCAAAACATCCAGCGACTTTGTTGCTGTCCAAAACCACCAAGCCACCGTTTAAAAAAAAAAAAGACACGGGAAAGGTCACAGAGTCTAGAGACAGCACATGTTTATTTATTTTTTTACTTTTTTTTCTTTTGGTCTTGACTCACATTTTTCTGTTGCCAAAGCGCTTTGCATACCGCCATTGGCCCATTAAAACGAAGATACAAAAGAATTTAAATGGCAAACGATGTCTGATTCCTCTCTCTTTTTAAGCCCATTTCTTCCAGCCATGAGGAAGGTTAATGAAAGTATGTGACACATTAAGATGAAAGATTAGAACGAGAGAGAAAGGATCTGTGAATGCTTTGTCTTATTTTTTGTGTGATTGTGAATTTTGCCAAGCCATTATGCGTCTTATTAAAATCTAAACCTAGGATTTCTATCAGATGTGTGTGACATGGGCGTGCAACTGGAAAACAATAAGGCATACAGAAAAGACAGACAGAGGTCAAGGTAAATCTATCATTTAGGATAATAGTCAGCAGGTTTTACAGTAAGAAACTTGAATGTGTCCTTTTCAAGTAAGGTATATAAGTAAGTAAGGTGACATTTCAGTGTCAGTTACAGTAGCCTAAATGTCACTACGGACCTATAGATAAATACAATACAGCATCTATTAGCATATAGCTCTTTTCTTAAAAAACTGTTGTTGAAAAGATTACTTCGCCTCAGCTAGCAACTACAGGAATGGCCACGGAAATAGCTGTAGCTTTCTGATGACTTCCAGCCTATCAGGCTGGCAGAACAGAAGAACTTTGGAAGTTTTCAACCACATTATACACTGGGCTTCATGATTCATCTCCCAGGGAGTAAAGGCAGTGTCTGGTTTGTATCTGTTTGTGTGCAAGTGTGTATTTATGCAGTATGTACACTCATGTGGGTACAACCTTGTGTGTCTTGAAGTCTGTGTGTGTGGTGGGGCGGGAGTGTTTTTGGTGCAATTATGTGTGTTTGTGTGTCCTTGTGTGTATGTGTGTGTGTGTGCTTGTGTGGTTCTGTGCAGATAATTAAATGTCCTTTGACTTGGTTAGCAATACAAGTTTCCAGAACAGACCTTAGGGCATTGTTTTGGTGGAGCCATATTTCTTTTTCTTTTTTTTTCCTTATTGGAGGACCTCTTTATTAATGATTATCCAAGGCAATAAACAAAATCAATATTATTACTGAATTAAAAAAATAGCTGAAGGTGAACAAAAAAAAAACAAAAAAAACCCAAAAAAACTATATATATAAATACATAAAATAATGATGAAAACAGAATATAATAAATACATACAAATACAGAAATTGAAATAGAAATAAAAATAGATACAATCTTTATCAATAGTCTTTCTGTATCACCACTAGTGAATGTCCTCCACACAACTTCTTATTATATCTTCTCTCTTATTATACAATATATTATTATATATTATTATTATATAATGTATGTAATTATTAATTTATGTATTTCTTTGTTTAAATAAATTACACATTCCATCCTCCAGCCTTCCTAACTTTATCACATCTTTTGGCACAAGCTAAACATCCTGTATCATGTGTCATAAGATTCAGTTCTACAGTGATAATTGACAAAGTTCTTGAATCTCTCAATTCTCAAAGCCTTCACTGATGTCAACCCAAAAATACAGCAAATTATTTTCCCAGCAATATAATTATGTTGTACTGTTGTACTGCTTGTTTTGATATATCGCCCAAAAACACCAAATAAGCTAACAGAAGACGATGGTGAAACCATTGTTTTGGTGAAGGCATCTGCATCTCGGTATCGCTGTTAATTGTTGTTGACAGGGCAGGAAATGTTTCGGCCTTTGCCATTCACTGTATCTCCGTAGTTACAGGCCACAAGAGTGAAGCTATTGAAGGGGTGAGAGCCAGAGGGAATGACAAGAGGTCTTTGGACTGACCTATTGTTTCTTGGCAGCAAGTGTGCAACATCCTAGCTGGCAGTCAATATTGTAGCACAGAAAGCTCTACCAGAAGAACATATTCACAAGGCAGTCATGGCGGTGGGGGAGGGACCCCACAAAAGATGCCTCTTTATCTTCTTGTTATCTGTCTCTCATGACCAATATCAACAGCTGTGTTCTAATCTGTAATCCGTATGATACAAGCGCATCTAACATAATGTTGCAGGATGTTGCGAGCGCGCGATTGACTGTATGCGCATGTATATCGCAAAAATATTTTTGTGGGACTAAAAATCCATTTATGATTTCACTTAGAAAGAATGTATGTAATGTGGTTGAATTCCTCAAAAAAGGAAATAAAAGAATCATAGTATACAAATGTGCACAAACTAGTTTACTATTTGACTATTTTTACAAAGAATGTCTCAAAATAAACAGCTGTCTCTGAAAATAACTAGTACAAACTATATTAATTAGAAAAAATGCAAACTTTTGACTGTAAAAAAAAAATCACCAAATGTCCGGATGTTTGCTAAAAATGTCAACCATTGGTTGAGAGGCTGCAGAAAGATTTCAGGTGGCAGTTGTGATTGTCCGACAGCCAAATAAAACTGGCATCGGTTGGAAAATATTCTTAAAGGTGAAGTGGATGCAGTAGGGGTCAGTAATAAATGAGTAATAGAGAGAGGGGAAGTGTATGTTCCCTCCTCAATACATTTAAATTTACATTTATGGAATTTAGCAGACGCTTGTATAGCGGAAATACTGTAGCTAATTAGTTAATTTTCCATTTGTTCATATTTGCAATGATTTTACCCTTGTGTGACTTTAGTATGCTGTATGTGTGAAAAACATCATAGAAGGTAAACTTCTATGATGTTAACTCACAAATCCCGACAGCCTCACACACAATGCTCCGCTGAAGAAGTCATTTAACAGGTAAAGTAGAATACAGCATCATGATTCAGGTTGCCTTGACCAGGCTGTGCGTGGGCTAAATGCCATCAAATGACGTCCTTACTGCACTTCACCCCTGTGTTCTGCGTCTCCACTCAGAGGGACGTGGCCTGGGTTCCAGCGGGGTTGTGGGCAGTGGGTCAGGCCTCTTGGCAGCGCATCCAAATCAGATTAACGCTAACAGAACGTGACAGGCGCGAGAGGCTTTGCACTTTTCAGGACAGGGGATTACCTACAGCTATACCTACCTACAGTATGTAGACCGGAATCCAGACCCTTGCTACCAGGTAGAACTGTGTCCAAGGTCTGGAAGCCATTTATCAAGACAAAGCTAATATTATGTAAACTGACAACTACTGCATGCACAAGCAAGTAGTAAAACAAGAGTTTATCGTGGTTTGGACAGGATTAGCATTAGCAGAAACATTATATTTGTCATTTTTTTCTTCTTTATTGTATTTCTTCTTTACACACAACTATTAGTTTTGATTTTTCCAAAAATGACCAAAAGAGACCAGACCAGACAGAAGCAGATGAAGAAAACTTTAGAACAGGAGATCTATAGCCTAAGCCGTAACCCATGTTCTAATTATTGTCTCACTGAGCTGGCGCTGAAGCAGTCGTAAGTGCAATGTGTGGCTGCACACTGCTTACACAGTACATAGAACTATAGTGTGTACTACTGTACATACTATATGATCCTGTGGGTATCACAATACCATCAAAAGCAGTGCTCACCATTAGGGACTTTGAGACACACAGTAGGCTCATAAAAGACAACAAGATGGATGCAATAACACGATGAAGAATGCAAATGTACGAAATTATCGAGCCAGACAAACACAGCGAGAAAGAGGTCAACGAAGAAATAAATAGATAGACTGTGACAGGAATACTGTGCCAAGGGGCCGGGAGAGGGAGCCATATAAATACATTTACATATGTTTCAGAAACACAACATCGTTGCTTCTAAAATCCAGAGTGTGCATTCAAATAAAAAGGAAGTGAACCACAACATGGGGGTGGGCGGGAATGCAACTATATGCAATGAAATACTTTTCATTGCATATAATATTTTTAGGCGTAAGGTCAGCAAGGGCGTAGGTTTGATTTGGAAAGTGGTGGGGACATACATTTAGCCGGAAGTCCGGGGGTCCTATCCCAGAAAATGTAGGATTGTTTCATTTCATTTGTTGAAATTCTACACAATAATACTCAGTTAGTTAGTTAAGTATACTAACTAGTATAACTGAAATAATGGATTTTATGGATTTGAATTTATTTATTTTTAATTACGGCAATGGGTCAAAAGTTTAAGAAATGCTGATCGGGCCTTGTGTTACAACCGCCCTGAATCACACAGAAATAGTGAGTGCTTTTACAGAAAGGACAGGCCTATGTGTGTGTGTGTGTGTGTGTGTGTGTGTGTGTGTGTGTGTGTGTATGTGTGTGTGTGTGTGTGTATGTGTGTGTATTTGTATGTATGTGTATGTGTGTGTGTGTGTATGTGTGTGTATTTGTATGTATGTGTATGTGTGTGTGTGTGTGTGTGTGTGTGTGTGTGTGTGTGTGTGTGTGTGTGTGTGTGTGTGTGTGTGT
>JAOEHI010053895.1:0-14661 GCA_025447815.1 Percopsis transmontana | reverse complement strand
CAAAGCGACTTACAATTACATTGTTCTATTACATGGAGCAGGTAGGGGTTAGGCATCTTGCTCAAGGATGCTTACATATCAGTTATAGTCTGAATTGTTTACACATTGAGTTAGTTTGTTTTCCCATTCACTAGAGTCCGGAAGAAGACTAACTTTCTTTGCTCCCAAGACGGACCTATTATCGAATGGGAAAGAAATGCTTTGGTCATTGTGGTGGCTCTGTGTTTTAGCTTGGGCTGTACGTCACTGGAAGCCTAGCATGAGACCAAGGCTACTATAAGGCTATTTATTGGTCTAGCTGAGTTGCTAATAAGTAAATGTAGTATAATGCTTCAGTAATGTATTACTGTTCATATTTGGTGGTTTCGTGGTGAAGCTGTGTGCTGTAGCTTTGATTTGGGAAGAGAACTCACTGACAGTCTGTAATACAAAAAATAGGCTTTTTACTTATGCCTAGGGCATATACTGTATGCTAACAATTACACTGTGGGCTGTTTAAGACAGATGACTAGAGGAAAAGGACCAACATTGGATAAAGCCAGTAAGAAAGAACAAAGACTGGAACATATTGGCAATTAAAGAGAAAAAAAACAAGGCATAAAAATAATAACTCTCAGGCAGCACAGCAACATTCACATTAAAGCAAAATCATCATCAAAACTGCTATTTTCTAACCCATTTTGGTTAAATTAACATTGTAAGGAAAGATATTCTGGTGGAAAGTTGGCATATGGTTCATTACATTTATTTGAATGTTTAAATCATGGCAGTTTATTTGTTGAAAGAGGCTTAGTTTTGCTATTTTTATGTTTTGTTCAGTGATATTGAAGCTCTTTATTTAGTTATTTAGAGTATCCATTTCTCATCCTAATCAATGACTAAAATAATTAGATTAAAACACAAATAACGAGTGAAAACAACAGTACTGCAGTGAGTGCCTGCAATGCGTGCCTCAGCAGAACGGATAAACACTTGAGACTATTCTTGTCGGTTTGATACACTTGACCTGAATCTGAGGCTCTTTCCTGGTGATGTGGGATAAACCCCCTCTTTGACCACATCCTCAGTGTTACTATATGGAGCCAAGTCTACATGCAGTAGTCTATGTGGGAATCTTAATCCTGGTGGTTTTTCATGCAAAGTAGGCCTTCAGGAGTGTAGCCTTCAACATTGGTACAGTCCAGAACCTTCTCTCTCTGCTCACAAACACATAAGCTACTGTACTCTCTCTCTCTCTGCTTATCCTCTCTTGCATACATTAGCTGCACACACGCACACACGCACACAGACAGTTCAGCCATGTGTAACTTTCTTTCTGACCATCTGCTCTCTTAACCGTCTGATAGTGGCCTAAATGTCTACAGTATGAAGTGAGAGGAGGATTTTCACTTTTCGTTTCCTCTCCCCACACAGTGTGAGCGTTAAGTAACGTCTTTTGAAATCGCTCTCTGTCTTTTATAATCGTTTTGTGGCCAAATGTGGCAGAAAGAGTGGTCAGAGGGAGAGAGAGAGAGAGAGAGAGAGAGATGAGACACTTGAAGTCATCGCCCAGTTTGTATTCCGTCCAGCAGCTATGATAAGTTGGGCAGGGAACAACCGTGTGTTTATGTTCGTTTGAAAGTAGGGGAACCCCGATGAGGCTCACTAGCCTTGCCAGAAGCGTCCTGTTTGTGTTTCGTCAGCCTGAAGCTTGTGATCTCGGCTATACAGGACGTTCGTTCTTTGACCCACCATGACCCATCCAGAACACTGACCCAGCCCTGCCTCACACACACACACACACACACACACACACACACACACACACACACACACACCTACCACTTTTACTCTTATCTCAGACACACCCTGTGTTGTTTCTATTTCTAATTCACTAGATTCAACACACAATGAATCCTGAACATACCTTCCTTCCCTCTTCCTCCTGCTTTTATAAACATCCAAACTGTGCTCTAACTAGCGGTGCCTTTTGACCTTCCATATTATTTACAAGAGCCTGGTCCAAGTCTGTGATTTCATACTGGGCCAAACAAATGTTGTTTTCCCTCCATTTGATGTTTTCTAAGTGTCAGTGTGTTGACTGAGGCCGTGCCCGTGTCCCGGTGCGGCAAGTGTATTTTTAATAACACAGGGTTTTTATAACTCTACTGAAATGATATTTACAGGCGGTGGGTTTTTAAACACAGCTTTCACCTCTCAGTGATATCCACCCACAGTGCACCTGCGTTATATCACGTATGATACAAGAGTCTAGCAGCAAGTCTTCTTTCATTAGTTTCAGTTTAGTTTCAAATTATAAAATGTAAAAACCTTGGGTTACTTTCAGTAATTAATTTGCTTCTCTTTTTGGTAGAATTAAGACTGAGATCCTGTCCATACTAGCACGGTTTTGTCCTAAATTTCTTTGCTCACAAACACTAGAATTTCCTTCAGGATTGATAAAGTATCTGTCTATCTATCTATCTTAAACCACATCTTAATTTTTCCGCTTTGGCCTTCCATCCACACTAATCCGGCGTTTTCCAGCACTGAAACCAGAGCTTTTCAGCCACGCTTTCTGAAATCGGAAGCCGCTGGATTTACCGCCTAGTACTAGATATTTCAAACCTACCAAAAGTAAAACCAGAATGCCTAATGCAAATAGTGTCCAATCACATTGCGTTCCTAAATAACGAGAATGTAAATATTAAGCGCACTGTTGTGACAGACTTGATTGTTCCCCCTTTTGTCCTGCAGGCCTTCTACAGTAAAACAAACCCATGCCAATCAAGAAACACTTCAAGGCTATTTAAAGAAGCTGGTAATTTCGGACTATTTCGGACAGAATGATCATTGAAAAGTATTGATTCCACTCCCCAACCCTTCTCGTTTTCCTTTGACAGAGAAAGGACAATTAGGGTTTGACAAATAGAAACCCGACGATCTCCTCAGAAAACTAATTCAGCTCCCAAATTACAGCCTCTTTATCAAGATGAACATCTTGATAAATAAACGTGAGAGTACAAGATCAGCCAACACACGGCCTCAGTCAACACACTGATGCTTAAGTGTAGCCTTCAGAGTATGCAACACATGTGCATACGTGCAACTGTGCACCTCTTTGCCCTGACCTTTAACCTTGCGCTTTGTACTTGAACCCATGCTGTGATACAGTATGGGTATGTGTTTCCGTCTGTGTGTGTGCGTGAGTGTGTGTGTGTGTGTGTGTGTGTGTGTGTGTGCGCGCTTCCAGTAGCACTGGGCTATATTTGTAGTGACAGTAGGACAGATAGTTAGACAACATGTACCTTTTCACTTTTCCCTCTGTGTATAATTTGTCTGCTTCCAAGCCAATAATTTTCTGTCTCTGTACACTGTATATCTATGCCTATATCATTCATCTGTCTCTTATCTGCAGCTATAAAGACACTTCATCCTTCTCCCTTTGGGCAGGGATGAAGTGTTAGAGGGAATGGTTAGATATAATATTAATGGTAACACTTACCACATACCATAAAGCTAAATAGTTTCTTTAAGTTTGATAATTAGGCCTACCATGGCATATTCACGACAGGTTATGGTGTCTTAGTTAATGTTAAGTTGTCATGACAAAGACATTTAGTGGTTGTGTCATCTTGTGTAATGTCAAGTTGTCATGGCAAAGACACTGTCAGGTTATGTCATCTTGGTTAATGTCAAGTTGTCATAACAAAGATATCCCAAATAATGTCAACTTGACATTAAACTTGAGATTAATTTACCGAATGACATTTAATGACAACAATCATAAACATTCATGAAAACTCCTTCATGCACATAAAAGGTGTCATGTCAGTCTTATGCACACCTCTTCAAATAAAGACTAACCATATGAATTTATTTAATTAATCCTACAGTAGATTAAATATTGAGTGCTTAGAGCCGAGGTGAGGCCTTAGGTAATTAATGTAAGGCAACAGAGTATTCACAAGTATTTCAAGTGTGTGTCTGTGTGTGTGTGAACATAGAGTATTACCACCTTAGTGGGTAATTAGCCAAGGTTCCATCATTGCCCAGGTGCTTATAAAACTCCACTCCCCTGAATGTGTGTGTGTGTGTGTGTGTGTCTAAGGAAACGTGACCTTGGCAACCCTTCCCTCCGCTCTATTATGTCTCCTTGCAGGAAGCAAGCGAGGGGGATAAAGGACCAGCGGCAGAAGGATTCCATTTGATATCTCTCTCCTGCCCAGGGAATAGTCCCTCCCTCCCCTCTTCCCTTCTTTCTGCGGCTAACATTCATGGAGACAAAGAATAAGAGCGGTCCTTGGAATTGATGGCTCTGTTCTTCTCTGCTCGGGTCGAGGCATGGCTCACTGTTGGCAGCGACACCTCAAATTTAAACCAAGCTTAGTTTAGCTAATGAGTTCCAAGTCACAATATGTTAACATAGAAATACAGATTATTTGGCCTGGCTCTTTGTGAAGCATTTTCTCATTTCACTTGTAGACAAAATGAGTGCGGCTGAGCATTTAAAAATAACTTTAAACTAATTCAAACCTCCTGCTGATGAGCATTTATGTTTGGGGACATTTGAGTTCACCCAGTAAGTTTGATTACTGGCCCTGCTGTTCCATGGATTTGGTCTGATACCAATGTCAATATTTAGGAGTAATGTAGGAAAAAAATGCATATGTATTCTTTTTCCCCCCAGTATGGTTCCCATAACAAAACAATTTAGTGGTAAAAGAGGGATTGTGACAAATACAGTATAATTGAATTACACCTGTGGGCTATGTAAAAATATTTTATGTCCTTCCTTCTCTAAACCACCAACTGTATGTTATTGCTAAAAACGACTTTTCAACCATTACTTATGTCAATACAATAAATAGCTGCAATGTGCCTAGCCTGTATCGGTCGGGCTCTACTTTAGAGAGGATCGATCTGCCTCTCTTTTTCTCCTGTCTCCTCTCTTCTCACCCTCTTCCTCCAATCCCTTTCTCCCACTCCTCCTGTCACTGGGTGTTTGGTTTCCGGGCCGGCTTCCGCTGCGGCGTAGCGCTGTGTGTTGTACTGTAGGAGATTGATCTGATGCAACGCTGGCCCAGACTCACTCATCCTCGAGTGTTGTGTAGCGTAACAGGCTAATGCCCACACTGTGTACCTTGTGATGTGATGCGTCGCTGTTCTGTACAACCCAACACGACAAAAACGCCTGACAAATGATAAGCCTAGCTAGCAGGCGTAATAAGATTCAAGGACAGGTCAGCGGAGAAAGAGTGGAAGATGGGCAGAGAGAGGAGATCATGTGTGGCTGTGTATGCATAGGACTGGTTACATGTTTGCCTACAGACAGAATAACACACTACTGTGCAGTGTGTTTGCTATTGTTTTGAGCTCTCTTTAATGGTAACAAATATTCAACATACTTTTCTAGCCTAAGGAGCTGCCAGTCGCTTTGAACTTTATTCATATCAATTGAAGGAAATGCCCACTTGCACTTTAGAAGGTTCACAGAGCTACGACGTGACAGCCGTTTTCATTTATCCAAAGCAACTTACAATTACATGATAGTATTACATGGAGAAGATAGGGGTTAGACATCTTGCTCAAGGATGCTTACAGGTAGGCTACCTCTGGGGCTCGAACCCACAACCTTCCAGCTGGGAGTCCAACACCTAGACCATTAGACTATCCTGCCCCACTTCAGTTGTTTCAGCGCGTGTGACCAATTAATGACAACAGGGGCGAGATGGAGCGAGATGGAGTAAGAAGCCATGGCACAAGGATCGTACGAGTTGCAAGCTTTAAACAAAACACTTTTGTAAAGCCAGGATCTGCCTATATACTACTTCTGGCAGATACAGAAAGCAGAGAGAATCCATTAAAAAACATAATAATAAATAAACGTTTTATATGTTTCTGCAGTTTGTCTGTAACAACCTGCTACAACATAGAGCAGGGTATAAGCTGGACTGACTTACACACAGGCCACACCTGCTAGATGGAAACAAACTTTTTAGCTGCCAGCTCCCAACAGGCTTCCTACTGGCACACTACCCCTATGCCCGTTTCCAGCACGGCGTCTTCCCCACGTTCCACCTGCAGCTAACCACCTGCAGCTAACCACCGCCATCGCCCGCTGTTGTTGGTAATCCCCTCTTGTCGTTCACTGTGTGTTCCCTGACCCCGAGCCTCATGGAAAGAGACACAGCCAGGCGATCTACCTGATAACAAGGAGCCTGCCTGCTGTCGGGCACTCTCTCCCGCCAAACCCTCTAACTGCCACACTCTCATTAAAAATGAATGACTTACTGTCTAATAACTAATGGCATGAAATGAATGCTTTCCTGGAGACAGCTCAGAATAGATAGAGAATACTGGTGTATCCCATCACTGCCTGTGGTTTTGTGTTTTAGGTTAAATATTGACTACGCTAAGCATTTTTATTTTACTCTACATTTTCCACAAAAACGAGTTTTAATAGGGCAAAGTCATTTTTCAACCTATGCGAAACAGGGAAAAATATGTAATCTTGCACAGACACACTGGCTACGTAATCACACAGACAAACACCACAGAAACATTTCTATAATTCCTCACCACTTGTTGTGGTTTTTGATAGTGCTGCTTCCTCATTTTACAATGAGACGCTTTTATCCAAAGCGACTTACAATTACATGCTGCTATTACATTGAGCAAATAGGGGTTAGGCATCTTGCTCAAGGATGCTTACAGGTAGGCCAACTCTGGGGCTCGAACCCATGACCTTCCGGCTGGGAGTCCAACACCTAGACCACTAGTGTCCTGGTCCTCATAACCTCATCAATCACGCTGAAACGCTCCAGTAATATTTACATTTCTAGGCCATTGGCCCTGTGTCTAATAGAGTTTTTTTTTCGCAGCAGTCAGGAAGCCACCTGGCCCACAAGCTGTTTCGGGTGATGGACGAGAGTGGTTATGCATGTGACATGTATCTATCACCACCGGCTGTTTAGAAGCCTTGTACCCACACGGTGATATGGGGTCGCTGGTAGAAATGATTGAATACACCATATATATTCAAATTTCCTGTATAAAACAAGAGGTAGATGTGACAGCTTACTGTCATGTTTTGGAAGAAGAAGGTCTAATATTACAAATTAATTCTCCATATGACTCCTTGGCCATGCTGAAAGCATGCTTGTTGAATGAATACATTATAAAACTGACACGTGACATCTCAATACACTTGCAAATAACACACTGCCAATTCATGTTTAACATGAGAAAATTCCTCAAATTTGTGCTCTAACGTAAGGCGAGCTACAAACCCTTACACCTACAGACACAATTCAGCCCAGCTCAGCGAGAAACAAAAGTGACAGATTATGCTGAGCTTAGCACCCGCATGGAAAATCTATTTTTCCTCCAGAGAAAACTTTATTCCTACATATATTATCACATTTCACGCTACACAAATATTCGGATGTGTTATTTTTCAGATTTTTGATCCTGCCCATGGCAAACGGGAAGCAGACAGCTGATTAATAATAAAGTCAGAGTGGGTTAAGGAGGGTAGAATAAAATACGTCTTCAAAGCACGAGTCATGTGGGGCTAATGGTGCGGTGCTTTCACTGTGTATCCAAACACACTTGCTTTCTGCTTATTAGCAGGAATATGGAGGCACAAACGATGAAAGGATTCAGAAACTTGGGCATAATTAACTTCTTTGCACGTCTTACGTCAGGGGTTATATTATGAGTGTTTTATCTTAAAATATGATCATTTTAACTGTTATTAAATATTCTGTAGGTAACCTGTACAGTTCTCTGAAGTAACCAAATATTGCTCATAGAGCTGTATATATATACAAATCCTGATGTTTTTAATGTCTTAAGTATTGCATTAACAAATCAAACAAACTCTGAACTAATTCTATTGTCATGAGGTTACTGCACTAACAGCTCTGCTTAATGTCACAAACCATCATGTGTATTATATGCTGGAAATGTGGCAACAGTGTCCCAAATCATATTTTAGCCTAACTGGTGTTGATGGGCTCTCTTTTAAAATGTACACTAACCAATTCCCGGCCAACGATGTCTTAGTTGTGAATATACGGCTCTGTAAGATAACATATCTGGGACTTGCCAAGAAATTCCCCCCTCCCACAAATACACACCACCGCCATATTTGTACTTAAGCAGGAGTTTTGTGAGCCACATATTATGCATGTTTGGAAAAGATAACCTAGCGTGTTCATGGCTGCGTTCATCAGTCGCCATTATCTCAGACCTCAGCTCTGCCGAAATATTTGCTTTGGCATCGGAGAGCCTGTACTGTGGGGAGGTTTCATATCAACAGACATGCTGGAATATTTCCTTCAGTGTTTTACTTTTTCACTGTGCTTTTACCACCTCCTTTGGAAACTCAGGGTTAGTTAAAAATAATCACGAGTGCCTATAATGTTGATTGATTGATTGAATTATTCGATAATCATCAGAAATACAAGAGAAATACACTGAGTCATGCCCCTACTGAGCCATTTTTTAAAAATAGGCTTAAGGCGACCTGCCAACCTGATCTCTTTATTCCATGGAAGTTTATTCCACAGAGTACAGAAAGGTATCCTTGCCATATAGGACTTAAATCTAAAAGGGACTATATCTGTTGAGCTCCCTCTTGTGCCTTAAGCATGGGCATCTCTAACAAACTTAAAATAATTACCAAGATAAACGGGCACTTCACCATAGACGAGCTTGTGCACAAGACCCATTTTTATCTGGTTCACTCTATCCTGAACCCTCAGCCAATTTACTTTCTCAAAGTGAGAGGATTCTAAGTGAGTGCGGGCAGGAAGTTTCAAAACTTGGGACTATTGTAGCACACACCTCCTAACTCTACTAATAATTACAGACAGTAAATTATTTATTATTAAAGATTACAGCTAACTTGGACCAGAATCAGAATTTTCTAGACTCAGCAGGAAGTAGAATGTTGCTTGCAATATTCAGTGACCACACAAGACAGTGAGTTATGAACTGGTACTTTGTATTTGTTTTTTTTACAATAAGCAAAAAATAATATAATCCCTAGGTTCAATATACAGTTCACTTTATCGAAACAACTCAGTTACTCTCCATTAACAAATAATTTCTTGTGTCACCTTTATGTAAAGTTGACACCATGGAGTTCAAATAATTACCTCTATTTTTCAACTGAAAAATATCACAGATCTATTTTCTACTACCAATACTATTTCTCTTACTTTCTTATTGGGTGCACCCTATTATCAATAACTCAAAATCTCAATCTCAATATTCGCATGCAGTGAATGACCATATTAAACAATACCTGCTTCAATATTATCACCTCACATTATCATTCATAATCATTTGCTTTTCACTGTATGAGCAATAGCCAAAATCACAATACCCAGGACATCATAATACACAATATAACCCAAATTAAATCTCAGTCTTACAGACACACAGGATGCACTTCCAAAAAGGATTAGAAAGTAAACTGTCCATTCAAAGTCCAAAATAAAAAATAGAGTCAGTCTGAAAGTGTTGCGCAAGTGGTGCTGGGAGTTGAGTGTAAAAGTGGTACTGGTTTTGTGTAGTTTATGCTGGTTATCCTACCGCTGGGGCAAAAGAGGGGTAAGATCAGTAGTTCTTATCTCAGAGTTCCTTCAGGTATGTTCAATCCAGGGATCTCGAGGTTTTATCTGGGTTGGCTCGCCATCTTTAATTTATCTCAAAGGAAAAAACCTTATTCGGCAGGTTTCAATGAACAGGGCCTCACACATGCACACATCTACAGTCTTAAAACAAAGTTTAGACTGTTATCACTCTTATTTTAGAACGTGATTTTACCGTTTTATCTGAGTTATTTTTTTTTTTACCGTTCAGAAACATGTCCTCTCCCCAGTGTCACCCAGCGTCTGACTAGCACATGCAGTCTAGCCTGCTACGGTGCTGTAAACCTGCGCTCTGATTGGCTAAGGCACTTCCGTGTTGTTAACCTTTTCTGACCTTGGTTACACTATACTTTTGGGTTTGGTGTAATGATCATTGCAGGCTTCATGTAGAATCCGCTATTAAATCATTAATTAATAAGGAAAGTAACAAGGATTTGTAAAAGACGTCCCTGTTAATCACATCTTTAGCACTCTGTGCTACTGTATGTGTGTGTTTGTGTGATTTTTCTCTATGTCTCTGGTGTGTACGTATGTGTACATGACTTTAAATGTGTGTAGTGTGACTACGACATTCATAAAATTGTGCTACCTATGTGTGTGTGAGCAGGATCCATTCACACAGACAGGGTGGTAACTACATTGTGCCTCCAGGGGATTAAAATCCCCGATAGTTTAGGGCAGGCTAATAAGCGGACACAGCAATATGATTCTTAAATGCCGCAACTGATCAACCATTTTAATGGCCTATTTAGTGCGTATATTGGCCAATAATGATCAGGGGTGATGGATCAGTGCGTCCCTACAGGAAAGGATACATTTTATTGTATTAGTTCCAGCTGAATCTGATTATAAAAGCAAAGATTAGGGAGCCAAATTCAAAGATTTCTGCTTCCCACCCAAAGTATCATGTTGCAGGTTATTACTTGACGTCTAGCAAGGATTTGATCAGAACATTTGGAATGGCCTCATTTCAAATGCATGAGAACCTGCGAAACGAGAGATTGTGAGAGAAAGTAGGGCCGGGAGATGTTTATCTCTGTTTGCAGCGTCTGGACCGACAGAAATCAGAAACATTTGGGAGGAGAAAGGGAGCTGACCTGAAAAATAAAATGTTTGGCCCTGATAGGGACCTGAATCCAAGCTACCTGCCCTCTCTCTCTCTCTCTCTCTCTCTCTCTCTCTCTCTCTGTGTGTTTGTGTGTACGGTCAGTGGGGGCTCGTCCGGTCACGAACGTCTCTCTATTTGTCCAAGTGGAATGCTCAGCACATAAACATGGCCGGCCAGTGGCTCTGTCCGGGTGCAGTGCAGTGCTTTCTCATTCACCTTCAATATCCCACCGTGGTGTCTTTGTGAGGGCAGCCCGCCTGCGGCCCTACGCCATATTTAATGTGCTCGCCCAGTGTGGCGAGGGAGGGAGAGAGAGGATGTATTGTAGAGGCAGAGAGGAGAGTGACAGAAGGACGTGCGAGAGGGAAACAGAGTAATGAAGGTAAGGAGATTCAAGATGGGAGGGGGAAGGGGGTTCGAGGGAGGACAGACCCTGGCCCTGGCTTCCCGCTTAGATTGGCCGCAGGCAGCAGCTGCCCTACAGTGCAAAAGCGACACAACCTTCTCCTCCTCTTCCATTTTACCGTCCACATTAGCTTCTTGACGTCATGTTTTTTTTTTTTGCGAGTGTCAGGAGAGATGAGAGGGTCTGAAGTGCCACAAAGGCTCTGGGGCAACACTTGAACCTTGAACGACCCCACCGCAACGTGGCAGCCGCCACAGGCTGCTGATCTACCAGCCTACCTCTCCTTTCCTTTCCTCCTCCTATCCTACTACTCTCCTCTACCACCCTATGTCAGGCCATGTGCGCATTCCTTTGCTGAACATTTAGCAGGAACCCAAACCAAAAGAACAAATAACTCCAAAAGATAGTTTACTTACTTAAGAGGACATTTTTATTGTTATCAGCAATTAAACAAATCCCCTGAGCCCCTAAGACCCTTTCCTTTTCATTTGATACCAGTTTGGAAAAACTTCAAAGTGTAAATGTTCTGTTTGCATTACAGAGATTTATAAGTAGGGTATCTTGTGATGGTTCTTTGTTTTACCTCAAAACATTACGTACAATAAAACCTTTAGGGAAGATAAACATGCCTCCCCTTTGTTGGACCGAACCTCTGTGGTCTACATTAGAAGCTATTGCCGGCGGATTAATACGGTATCTAGAATCAAATAAAATGCATATTTTTTAAACCATCCAACAACTATTCACCTACCCTGATAACTGTAAATGTGATTTTCTAAACTAAGTTACAACTTAGCATATTTGCAGTCTTTCTATAATCTTTTCCATTAGTGCAATAGACTGCCTTTTATGGCTTGACTCTTGACACATGGATGCTATTAGAACAGAATAAAAACATCAGTGCCCTCGACCGATAATGTACCCCCACCCCTCTCCCTATTTCTCTTATGTAAGGAGAGATTCCTGGGAAACTCTCAGACGGGGTCGTGACCCTGTGTAATGTCTTGTCAGACTCAACAAATCGCTTGCGCTGAGAGAGCGAGCGAGAGCAAGGAGAAGGCCCGTCGGCTGTTTTTAACTTGTGTTCTGTGGCACACGGCTGCATTGCAGAGTCAACTCAGGTGTGTTTTGAATCAAGGTTTCGCTGAAATATGAATTGTCAATGTCAAAAAAAGAAATACAATTGCTTCACCTAAGAAGCCTGGGCTTTATCCTGCAGCTTTCGGTCTTTACTGACGCGCTAGCATTATAAAATGAGGCATGTAGTATCAAAACATGAGAGAAAGCAATGATAAGGCCTTTCAGATTTAGTTTATATGAGGTTGCCAAACCTCTATTGACCCCTAGAAGAAGATATGGCAATTGGTCATTTTGTTTTTATTTTATTCATATTGTGTATCCTATTATTCATATTCATTCAAAGCATTTAGGGCTGCAAATAATGATTATGTATTGATTAATCTCTATTAGTAAAATTGAAATGGTAATTATAATAAAATGAATCCATCCGATTAATCCAAAACAATTCTTTAATTTAGATCCAATCTTTAGGCTTCAATAGTTTGATAGTTTACGCTCTAAGGGTCTGATTGAAGGGCATGAATACACACTGGCAGCTATACGAAGAAATAGCTAGATAAAACACACTGGCACATCAGTGTGCCACAACACGGTCCGTTCCACTTGGCCTCCGATTTGAATATTATTTCCCTAGCCATGATTTGCTGTTCTGAACATTAGTGATATAGACACTGTTTAGCCTCCTGCCCCCGCAGGTTTGGAGAGCTCAGCCCTGGAGGAAGAGGCTGTCTGTGGGAAACGCACAAGCATCGATCACGCCTCTCACTACCCACGCCTAACCGCATTAATATGTCTCATTCGTCTCTTATTTTCCCTCCCTTTTCTTCCTTCAAATGGACTATTAATGTGTTACTGTCTCACCCCATTGTCTGGTATTCACATTTTGTGTGTGTGCATGTGTGTGTGTGTGTTTCCCTAATCCTAATTCACTGAAGCCAGGTTTTGTGATCTCTTATCAACCCTTATAACACTTGACAAGCAGGAAGCACAGTGTGAGAAACAGATAAGGGTCCATCAGAGTAATTCCCTCTGATGGACTGAGGTAAGAACGAGAGAAAGTTGAAGTTAAGGCGAGGTTCTCACATGGAGAATAAGGTGCCCAGCCAGACATATACACATGAAGCTCTGCTCGGTGTCCGTCTGGAATACAAAAACCGAGGATTTGTGTACAAAACCCTTCGGTCTGTATTGCTACAGAGATGCTATGGAAAGGAAGGAAAAACAAACATCAGGTAAATTAATAAAAGATTGCATTTCTCCGTGGTTGTATTTATAAGATTTACTTCACAAAAGAGCATTGATCAATTCGGCGCAAGCGATTACATGAAATTTGCAAATGCTCCCAGGCGAGCGAAAAACCACCTTGCGCCCAAGGACATATCTGCTTAAGCGCTACCGCCAGCCTTGCGCCGTCGGGAAACTAGAGGCCTGAGTGTTCCCAGACTCGTACGTAAAGTGAAGCAAATTGCCTAATAGTAGCCTAAGGCTACTGTTGTCTGAGTTTTTTCATTTTCTCTAGGCACTGCACAAATTCAGAATGCCCATCTCCTCCAGCTTGCTTGCAATGTCTTAGCAATGTGTTGGACACAACGAGTCGGCTATGTGCCTGCTACTTTACGTGAACAATTCCTTTTTTGTTTGTTGTTAATTAATACAAGACAATAATATTATTCATCCATCCGTGTGCGGGATGTCAGAATGTGTTTGAATCACTGTCAAACTTCCAATTAACTCATCTCCAGCATACACACCTCCTCTATATGTGTAAAAGCATGGACTGATACAATTCAAGGTATTTCACAGAGTACATTACTCCAATGACAGGTTAGCTAAAATATACCCTCTTGTTCACCCTATCTGTCCTAGATGCGGAAACTCTGTGTCATTGGGTCACATGTTCTGGTCATGTGCCTCCCTAGTTGATTTCTGGTCCTCCATATTTGGCTGCCTTTCAGCTTTATGCAACACATCACTCAAACCCAATCCACTCACTACTATATTTGGAGTCACACCCCCGGAAATACATACCTCTAGTACACAAAAGAGAGCAGTAGCGTTCTGTAGTCTCATAACACGTAGAGTAATGAATTGGAAATCTAATATATGCCCACCCTTCAGGAGATGGATCCAGGAGGTGCTATTTTTACTTCAGCTAGAAAAGATTAGACATACACTGAAAGGTTCTTGTGACACATTCAACAGAGGGTGGACTCCCTTCATCGAATATGTGAAGGAGTTGAATCTCTAACAGCCCATGTTATCTAAGTGCTCTATTTAGTCAACTGTCTGACTAGCCATCTGTAAAATTGGATCTCGCTTTTTTTTATCTTCGAATTTATAGAAACCTTAGAACAGTGGTTCTTAACCTGGGTTCGATCGAACCCCAGGGGTTCGGTGAGTCAGTCTTAGGGGTTCGGCGGAGG
>JAOEHI010053894.1:0-14663 GCA_025447815.1 Percopsis transmontana | reverse complement strand
ACCATTCTTTGTCTGGCCCCTCACCTGAGACCACTTTGCCATGGGAGACCCTACCTGGAGCCCAAGGCTCCAGACAATACAGCCCTCAGGTTCATAGGAACACACAAACCTCTCCACTACGATAAGGTGATGGTTCCCCGGAGAGGTACAGATCATTGTAATAAATATATTTAAATTTAATGTAGGGCTATGACCAGCAGGGGGCACATTATCACTAATAATGACCCTTGTTAAACTCTAAAAAGACCTATTATTTTTTATTCACATTACATTTACAGATCTATTTTTATTCCCAGATTATTAACTCTTCAGGCATAATTAGGTACACAGGTGATATTACCCATTTGGATGGAATTTGCAGCCTTCCAAAGACTTTCAGGATTAGAATGAGAGCTTGTAGTTAGGTCAGATAGTAATTTCATTTGGCTTTCTTGACAGCAGATGTACGTTACTGTACTAAAGTTCTAGGCCACCCTAAAAATTCTTATTAAATCCATCCAAGTGTTTAGTAAATAATTTAAAACACTTCATAACATTTAAGTAAACGCAAAGATAGAAGGAAAAGTATCTTATTGCTTAGAACCATACACATACTTTATCTGCAAAATCTGGAAATAGTCATGCAGAAATCTAGGGCCATGAATGCCTTCAACTGTCCAATACAGATGATCCAGCCTGGATTGTTACTTCAGTAGCCTATTATACACTTCATAACAGCCAGAATTATTTGTAAATCACTGAATATTATATATGAATGAATATTATGAACAAATTAATATTATTATATATTACAATAATATTAATCTATCTGGTATGAGGCTTAGTTGAGGTGCTGGATAATTATAGACTTGGAAAAAGGCAGACATTTTCAGTCATTAGCCTATTTTTGAACATTTACTATAGGTTATGAAAATAAAAACGTTCTCATGATTGTCTATCTCTGGGTATTTTGATGTTGAGCCAGACGCAGATTGAAAATTTGTTTTCTGTCAATAAAATAGCTATCTTAAGCATTGTGCAGCTTCAGTGGTATCCAGTCTGTGCTTTCTTTTTGTCTTAAAAGGGTGCATTTTGTATTTTTTCTTTTGATCATATGTATGTTTTAGATATATCCAGATATATCATTTATAATGTAGTTGTTGATGGAAAATGTGCATGCACTATGTTTGGATTTACAGTAAGTCTTACTGATTCTAGTCAAGAAAGATAGAATATTTCATACCAGTGTTTTATAGGTTAGTGGTTGCCTGATTTTCTACTGTATTCTGTGTTAAATCACATTGATCAGTTTGATGGTGATAGTAACTTCTGAGTTAGCGTTTAGAATTTTGGTGGTGGAATTAACCTTGGTTTATTACATAATGTGCTTAATTTTCTTCAATGCAGTTGGAAAATATTAGAATGCAATAATAGTTTTTATCTATATACATTTGTTATTAGTATTGGCTGCTGAAGCTGCAGGCCTAGCCATTAATGCAGCATCTATTTGATATTCATGAAGCCGATGCTCTTAACGGCATAAAACATTTTAAGACATGAAAACAGTTGGTTATCGGGATAACAACTTGTATTAATTGTCACCCAAATGAGGGCATTGAATCCCTTTTGTAACTTCCCCTACTGTCATCGTTTTCCCATTTACCCAAATCAGGGTTTTGCTATTTTCTATGTAAACGGTTGATCATTGTAACGTTATATGTATATTTTGGTAAAAGTTGAAATCCAATAAATAGATAGATGTAGACCATACACACAAATGTTCTAATAGGCCTACTGACTATCAATAGGTGCAACAGAGTATGACAGTATCGATGCCCAATATAACAGTAAGGCAGGTACAGCAGTAGGGAAGATGCTTCTGTGGGGCGACAGTGGCACCGAGGGCAGGTCCTCTGGTGATCAGAAAGTCACTGGTTCGATACCTGCTGACTTCTGTCTAAGTGTCGAGGTGTCCCTGAGCAAGACGCCTAACTGCTCCCGGTGTGTTGCATGGCAACTTGCGAATGGGTCATGTTCAGGTCCCGGTCAGCGTTGGAAGGGGGAGAAGAGACGCGAGTACTGCAGCAAGACGTTGGGGTATTAAGGAACATTTGATCATCTGGCGCCATCTCGCAGTCGACCTGAAACGACGAAGATCCAACATGTTGAGTTGGCTGTACGCCCTCATTGGAAGACATCCGCTGAGTGCACCCGACAGCGCCAACCTCCGCAAGTGGTTCCTTCCTTCCCACAATGGGACCACGGCATCCTGACCCTCCCTTCATACACACACACACACACACATCTAACGTGTGCACATTACAACATGTGTCCAAGATGAACACTAAGGCATGGATGACCACTGAAGGTGTGTGTGTGTGACAGAGGCCGCGCTACGGAGATGCTGACGTCAGTCAGGCTGTGGTGGAATGATATTTCTCATAGCCCGAAGGGATGGCACTGTGTGTGTGTGTGTGCACGCGATATGAGCGGCCCCCTGCAGTAGGACAATAGCCTCTCTATGTGGGGCCTCTCTGGGCTAACAGTGCGTTGTCTCTCTCTGTCTCAGGCAGCCAGACAAACTGGTGGTGGTTTGGACACGCAGGAGTCGCAGGAAATCATCCAAGGTTTGTTTCTTTTAGGACTGGCTTCAGAACACACACAAACACAACATTGTTATTATTGCTATTTCTACTGATTTCTACTTATTTCTACTGATACAGTATTACTACTACATACTACAGTGAAGCCTAGCGCTACTAATAGCATTTCTAGTCAGAGTTTACGTTAGCCAGCTTTTGGCGTGTAGTTGTCCTGCAGATGAAATATATCAATATCTTTCAAGCATCCTTGAAAAAGAATGCCAAAGCTGTACCAACACGCATAGCTGCGCTCTTACCAAGATAAGTTGCTATGGTAACCCTACAGGGGCTTTAAATTTGCCGCTGAGTGACATGTTTTATACGCACTGGGGTAATGGTCTTTCGCATGTAGCGAAATGCTAACTACTACTAGACTACTTCACAGTTTGGTAATTGACAAACACCAGTCTTATCCAGTGGGAATCTGTGCCTTTGACAAAACGTCTGCAACACCTGAGTTAATCAGGCCATGGTGGGGTGAATATTGAAAAGGCAATAATTTTTCTCATAGGGAAAATCGGTTAGACCCAGAAGTCCTTATTTGGGCAGAAGCACCCCCGTAAATGACGTACGACTTTGCAGGTCTATTACACATGCACTCTGAAAATTTTAAGCCATTGATACACACACACATGCGCACCTTGCCAGGAAAGTGGCTGTTCACTGGAAGTGTTGAAATTTGCTAACAATGAAAGACAAACAATATTTGCGATAGAGAGAAAAATTATATACCTATAGTGGCAAGATCAACTGTAATTACCTGTTTTTCTGCATTGTTGGTCATAGTTTTATCTTTCATGTCGTTATTGAACACAACCATTAAACAGTCACAGTGCTGGTGGAAAAAAGTGAACCCTTGGATTTAATAACTGGTCGAACCTCCTTTGGCAGCAATAACCTCAAACAAGCCCTTATGGAAGCTGCTGATCAACACAATTTTTAGGAGGAATTTGGGACCAACTGCTTTAACTCAGCCGGATTCTTAGGATGTCTGAGGTCATTTCACAGCATCTCTATTGGGTTAAGGTCTGGGCTCTGACCGGGCCATTTCAAAAATATGATTTTCTTTTTTTGAAGCCATCCTGTAGTAGATTTACTTGGATGTTTACAGTCATTGTCCTACTGTATCACCGAACGTATTTTGACCTTTAGCTGGTGGACAGCCACAAGGCTAAAATCAGGTGCATGATGGGAAAAGTAAAGTATAACAGTAGAAGATAGACACACTTTCTACCTACCACAAATTCCATGTCTTGTCTTCTTAAAATGTAGTGGTTCTGCTTACTTTGTCTTTTTTATCTTTTAATAGATAAATTCTTACTTTGAAAGAACCAATAATTGCTTTGTCTTAAATAAATATTTTGCTATGACTTACCCAACAGCCAGACAGTTTTGAGCAATATTAATGGTTTGATTCCTGTTTTATTTAAGGAAATTAATTTAAATAATGAGTAAATCTGGAATAAGCGTATGTGTTGTAAGATGGTTGTTTGTACGGACAACTCAAATTAGAGTTATCTGTTGGAGTGCACTACTGTATTGCATGTTATATAGTGTTCTTTGTGTCCTGTAGTCTCACAGCTGGCAGCCTGGTATTAAGAACCCCTACAGAGGTGTGGTTGTGTGGCCTGTCCCCGAGAATATAGAGATCACGGTCACACTCTTCAAGGTAGGTGTCACTCTGTATCAAATCATCATGCACATAATGTAGTTGATTGGATTTTATTTATTTACAAATTAATAAAATATCCACTACCGTTCAAAAGTTTGGGGTCACATAGTGACTTCAGAGTTGTAACGATTTATTTATTTATTTATTTATTTATTTTATACCAAGATGAACTGCAAAACGGTTAACCTCAACATCCCTAGTTGAGTATCTGGAGCATCAGTATTTGTGGGTTTGATTACAGGCTCAAAATGGCCAGAAACAAAAAACTTTATTCTGAAACTCGTCAGTCTATTCCTGTTCTGAGAAATGAAGGCTATTCCATGCGAGAAATTGCCAAGAAAACACCAGTCAAGCGCCGTCCACAGGGAATGGCATGGTATTGCAGAATGGAGTGATTACCCTGTACAAGACCATCATATTGCCTCCACCACGCTTGACAGATGGCATCAAGCCTCCAGCTTCTTTTCCTTAGGTCTGCGTCTCAAGAATGTTCTTCTTTGTGATCTGAACACCTCAAACTTAGATTCGTCTGTCCATAACACTTTTTTCCAAACTTCCTCTGTCAAGTGCCTGTTCCCATCTTAATCTTTTCATTTTACTGGCCAGTCTGAGATATGGCCTTTTATTTCGCCTCTTCACTGTTGACGTTGAGACTGGTGTTTTGCAGGTACTATTTAATGAAGCTGCCAGGCCCTGTGAGGCGTCTGTTTCTCGAACTACAATTACAATTTGATCATTTAGCAGACGCTTTTATCCAAAGCGACTTACAATTACATGGTGCTATTACATGGTGCAGGTAGGGGTTAGGCATCTTGCTCAAAAATGCTTACAGGTAGGCCACCTCCGGGGATGGAACCCACGACCTTCCGGCTTGGAGTCCAACGCCTAGACCACTAGACTATCCTGCCCCCTCGAACTAGAGACTCTAATGTATCTGTCCTCTTGCTCAGTGGTGCACCGGGGCCTCCCACTCCTCTTTCTATTCTGGTTAGAGGGCCAGGGATAGTCTAGTGGTCTAGGTGTTGGACTCCTCCCAGCCAGTAGGGGGCAGGATAGTCAGAGTTGGCATACCTGTATGCATCCTTTAGCAAGATGCCTCACACCTATCTGCTCCATGTAATAGCACCATGTAATTGTAAGTCGCTTTGGATAGCGTCTGCTAAATGATCTAATTGTAATTGGTTAGAACCAGTTTACGCTTTTCTGTGAAGGGAGTAGTACACAGCGTTGTACGAGACCTGGAGTTTCTTGCAATTTCTCGCATGGATAGCCTTAATTTCTCAGAATAGGAATAGACTGACGAGTTTCAGAATATAGTTCTTTGTTTCTGGCCATTTTGAGCCTGTAATCGAACCCACAAATGCTGATCCTCCAGATGCTCCACTAGTCTAAAGAAGGCCAGTTTTATTGCTTCTTTAATCAGCAAAACCGTTTTCAGATGTGCTAAGATAATTGCAAAAGGGTTTTCTAATGATCAGTAGGACTTTATAAAACGATATACTTGGATTAGCTAACATAACGTGCCATTGGAACACAGGAGTGATGGTTGCTGAATATAGGCCTCTGTACACCTATGTAGATATTCCATAAAAAATCAGCCGTTTCCAGCTACAATAGTCATTCACAACATTAACATTGTCTAGACAGTATTTCTGATCAATTTGATTTGTTATTTCAATGGACAAAACTGTGCTTTTCTTTCAAAAACAAGGAAATGTCTATGTGACCTCAAACTTGTGAACGGTAGTGTAAATACCTTGCATGCATAAAACATCAGGGAATCTAAAAAATTGCTCACAATTGAGGTTCACAAATGATACCTAACAGTCTCTTATTTAACATACTGTTATGCTAAACTACCCAGTTCCTCTCATATAATGCATCAACTGTTTGGCTGTAGCTATCAGAATATGATTACTAATTTAATCTGCAAAAATAAGTTGTTAAACCATACTAAAACATCTGCAAGGCTTTTCTGTTTCAGCACTACTGTACTGTATTCTGTTGTTGCTCTGGCCCCGCCCACACATCCTGTCCCACAGGAAGTCATAAAGCCTGTTAATGTGACTCTGCACAAAGCTGAGCAGAGCTTAGACCCATCTGTTAGGGACAGCCACAAATCACCGTGGCTATGCAAACCAAACTACCTGGTCCTGTGTAAATGCTCCTTGCAAAACACTGTTTCTAGATTTATGAGTTATTAATGCTGATGCGTTTCATAATTTCATAATTTTCCCTGTGCATTACTCAGTAATTTTGTCGTTCATCTTGCTGTTTTGTAAGACATATAGCGATAATATAAAACATACAATACAAACATGAATATATACAATACAACCTGAATGTGCTGGTTGTGGTTGCATGCTCCTGTACTGTTTTCCAGATTGTAGCCGTGTGAACACTTTGACTAGGGTAGCTCTGATCTGTGATGTTCTTGGCCTTTCTACTGTATTAAAATGAATAAAGCGTTTCCCTTTGTACTTGTAATTGATTTATTAAATTGATGCTACAAATGTGTGCTTTAACCTTTTGGTTCTGTCAATATTAACAACCTCTGTGTGCTGCAGTTTAGTCTGAAAACATTGACCCTATGTTGAGTGGGTTTGATCTTGTCCCTACAGGACCCGCATGCCGAAGAGTTTGAGGACAAAGAGTGGACGTTTGTCATCGAGAACGTGAGTAGTTTGATATCTTTTTTTATTTCCTAGACATTCTAATTACTTAAGTCTTATTTTCCCTCACTCTTCCTTTTGGAGCTAGTCAGTAAAGCCCTGCTGCGTTATGTATAAAGCTGCTTCCGCCATGTGGCCAGACTGTGCTATTACACATATGTCATGTCAGATATCAGCCAGGTCACATTGGTGTACAGCTGTTACTAGAGCAGTTTGCCTATGGATGTGGTGTGTGTGTGTGTGCTTTACAGTTGTTGTTTAAAAGACTAAAAGACAGCTGGATGGATCAGGAGGGGTAGAGAGAAATACAAGTGAAAATAGGAAGGGTTTCAGAGAACACGAGGAGGACTGATTATATCAGTCTGGCTAGGTGCCAAACAGGTGCCCCCCTGCCCATATGTTTGCGCGCACACACACACACACACACACACACACACACATACACACACACACAGGCGCGCCTTGCCAGGAAAGTGGATGTTCACAAGCTCTCTCTATGATTCGTGTGTGCCATTGCCAGAAGCAGGCTAAACTGCTGTCAGCTAACACGCACGCGCCAATCTACACACACACACACACATGCACGTTGGACAAATGGAGCACTGGGCTAGTTGTGGCTTCTCAGACACCAACAAGACTTGATGCCATTTAACGACTTCTGGTGACTAATGTGGCGTGGTTTTCATGTGATGAGCATTTTAAATATATGTGCCAAATGAGTCCAAATGTACGAGAATTAATCTTGTTCAGATGTAAACAAAGTATAGCATATGAAATATAAAAGATAACAAAACATGTTAACTACCACTGCCATTGGCTATCAACCATAGGTGATACATTAATGGATTAATTATTTAACATTTGAATAATATGATTAGGCTGTGATACGTCATTGATGCCTGTAGGGAAATCTTCAGCTCCATCTCTCTCCCTGTGAGGTCAGAGGTCACGGCCGGCTAATGAGCAGCCCCCTGTGGCTGTTGGAGGTTTGGTGTTCTGCTCAAGGACACTTCAGCAGGAGGGAAGCACTTGCTGACATGTGGGCTTGAACCTAGGAAGGCCACATTTTTACCCTACTGCCAAAATACACACACAGAGGGATTTTTCATCTTCTTTATTTATTATTTTTATGGAGTGATCAGCTTTTTTTGAAGACGTTCAATTATTTGATTTCAGCTCTTTTTAAGGATACATTTCACAGTACATTTTGTCAAATGTAATTAGCAATATTTTTGCAGTGCAACATTAATTGCAGTTCGCACTAGCAAATAAATGTCCCCGCAGTGAAATCATCCTTTTGAAAATTACAATTAGGTAATTTAATTAATTAATTAGGTACAATTAATAGCTTTTTCAGGAGGAGGTAGGGTTTAGGCACACATCCTGCATTGTTTTTAATACCCTGAGAGACTGATTCGATGACCGGCTAATAGAGGCCATTCGCCCTCCCCTTTAAGAGGCTGTAGCCCATCCTGAACCTCCCCTTTAAGGAGATTGGAGTGTTTTAACGCTGTCACTCCAGGTACACATCAAATAGAGGACAGCACCTAGTTGCCCCACTGCTTGGTCTATGATAGGAAGCGAACAAGACAACCAGGTCAGCCGCTGTACCCGGACGGAGCGTGAGAGAGAGGGGTTGTGGGGTTTGCCTGTGTTTCTGCATACCTGACTAATGATGGTGAGATCAAAGCTCTGCCAGACCTCTGACAGCTGGAATGGAGGAAGGAGAGGCTGCCCTACACCTTCACACTGTCAGCTGAAGAGGAGGGCTAGGAGAGGGAGGGGTTAGATGCCCTAAAGGCACAAAACAAGGAAATGGCCGAACCCTTAAAGCAAGCTAAATGTGTCTAGGTCTCAACTAATGCAGGTTCATTTAATGTGTGTGTCAGTGAGAGGGAGAGAGAGTGCTGGCAGAGAAGAGGTTGAGACACACCTATGAGACACATCAAAGCCTTTCTGACTGGTCGACTTGGCAGCACATTGTGTGTGTGTGTGTGTGTGTGTGTGTGTGTTGGTGAGAGAGAGGCTGTTAACATCATCATCAGTTTGTGATTGACAGTTCTTTGACTTTGTTTTTGTGCATGTTCAAACTGAAATGATTGACAAAAACAATGTGTGAATAATAAATCATAGTATCTTGAACCTTAACAACTTATGACACATCAGCTTTTTTTTGGTTTTCCTAGACAATATGAGATGGAAATATATATATATATATTTTTTTTTTTACATCTGCCAGGTCATTCTGTTGACCACCAGAGGGCAGTGTACCCAAGCAGCAAATACGATGAATTAAACACAGAGTAAACTGTTCTCACCAATCCTGTGTGTGTGTGTGTGTATTTCTGTATTTTTGTGATTTGTGTGCAACCTGATTGCATATACTGAATTTTCACACTCACACCTGTGTGTGTGTGTATGTTAATATTTTACAATTTACAATTGGATCATTTAGCGGACGCTTCTATCCAAAGCGACTTAAAAGGAGTATTAAAACGAACAGATAGGGTTTGGGCACTTTGCTCAAGGATGCCTACTGGCAGGCAATCTTCAGGGCTCGAACCTTCCGTCCGGGAGTCCCACCCCCAGATTATCACACTATCCTGCCCCCTGTTCCCCCGCTCCCCTGCATGTGTCTGCTCACAGGCGGAGTGCCAGAGAGGCCCTGAGTGGGGGGGATTCTCATGCACACTCTCACGTGCACACCTTTCCCAGGTAGCCAAGCTAATACAGAATGAGGCAGGCTGCGTGAAGGAATATAGCCGGGGCTGCTTGGAAGAGGAGAGGAGCGTTGACTCCTCCTGACCTCTCATCAGACGGAGGAGCAGAGGGGCTGAGAACACTCTATTGTGCCGCTCGCCGCGTGGTGATGAAATTTAAGATCGCGGTGGCGCTGTGCCTGTGCCTTAATCTGGAGGCCCAACCTCTCGCCGCTCTAATCCCCCCCAGCTGAATTACCCCAGATAGATTGTATTTTGTCATTGAAAATGGCAGTGTCAAACACTTGCTCTTTCTCTGCTATTTGTTCGTCCGCCAGGGCGAATCACATAATCGAGGGGGAGAGAGAGAGAGAGGAGGGAGGGAGGGGGGTGAAAGACGTGTATCTCTAAATTGCATGCGAGCCCCACCGTTCACCCTCTTTCAGATGGGCGCTTATTATCAAAAAGGTGAGCAAATTGAGGGGTCAACAGATCGGACGGCTGTATTTGACGCCATTGTGCTGACTGGCTCTTTCATGTGGCTTTGCACGCGCCCGCTGGTGTGTGTGTGTGCGTGCTTAATGTCTGTATGCATTTCTGACCGTGTGCTCGTCCGCCTTTGCATATCAACCGAAGCCAGAGATGGTCGAGCGGTTGTCTGAGGCGCTTTGTTGGAGGATTTAATGATAGACGTGCACACATTCACACGTGTGCACACACACACACACACAGGCCTCTGGCTCTTCCGTTCAATGAATGAAGCTAACATTTCTAAATTCATTTAGTGAATAGTGATGTACTCACACACACACACACACACACACTTCCTCCTATGGCCATCACTTGGACTAGAACGTATATATAAACCTCTGCCTGCTGTAACCCCTGCTTCCTGAGGTGTCCAATCCTCTCACCCTCCTCTGACTGTGCTGTTATCACTGAACAGTCTCTGTGGAGACTGGACATGTGGGGCTGTCATGTCAGAGGGGTAGTTGTGGTCTAATTATTTCTGTTCTTTGTGGAAAAATATCTTAAAATATTGTAAAAAAAATTATTTTTGGTATTAATAGTGTAAAATTAACTTATTATTGTTTACTGCTTACTTTTAAACTATTTTCCTTCCTCTCTTCATTGCCACTCACTCAATGACATTGTGTTATGTCCCCCTCAACAATCTCTATTGACATGTGTTTAGAAACACAGCACAGGTGTAAGAACAATGCAACACAGGTCAGATGCCAGATAAATATTAACATCAGGAATAACTCCTTTTGTGTGTGTGTGTGTGTGTGTGTGTGTGTGTGTGTGAGTGTGAGGGAGAGACATTACATAGGCCAGTGGTCTGTGAGTGCTGCCTGGGTGTGTGATTGGGGGGGGGGGTTGAAGAAGACAATTATTTCAGTCCCCAGTTGTTCAGCGCGAGGTGACAAAGCTGGTATGAAGTATAAAATCCCCCACAGTGAGGAGGGCAGCCTGAGATTAATTTGAGCTGGCGCACACGTCTGTACGCGTGTGTCGAAGTTTTCACCTTTTGCCTGTTTCTCATTTCTCAAGAGTTTGGAAGAACTTGAAGTCACCTCCTTTATTGTCTGGGGGAAGGTCTGTGTGTGTGAGAGAGAAGTGGTAATAGTTTTTTTTAATTTTTGTGGTGTCACCGTGCAATTTCATAACTCTTAGGGAATCATTTATTGTTTGTGTGTGAGATAGGAGGATCACACACACACACACACAGACCATTGTGCGATGTGTGCAAGTGTGGGTTTTGAGCCCAGGGTATGTATCAGGCTCTGTGTGTTTGGTGAGGGCATACACACACAGTGGTTTTAGTGGCTCAAAATCCCAAGCCGCTCTGTCACAAGACATGCGCACACACACCACTTTTGTTGTTTTGTCCGTGTACATTTGTCTTCATGTTGATGTGTGTTTCCACCTGTTGTGACTGTGTGTGACTCTCAAACACACTTTTTTGTTATTAGTGTGTGTTTTTGTACTACTACTAAAAAAGGAAAATAATATAATTCTCATATTTTCATATTTTAATAGGTGACTCCCATCCGCGTTTTCCATGAGGGAGCATAGAGACATGCATTGGCCTTTACCTCGTGGAGAAACGGTCACAAAGAATAGATCTGGACCGCTGTGAACTACAGCTGTGAAGATTTAAAGAACTTTAGCATAGTTGTGGCTGATGCTCAACCTGCTGAATTAAACATAATTAAAACTGAATATCTTTCAGTTGCTGTGCCAAGGTCCAAAATCTCCTGTTGTAGACAAAAACTAGAATAAACATCTCAGACACTTTAATCCAAAGTGATTTACAGCGAGCTAAAACTAAGGTAGGGGTTAGGCATCTTGTTCAAGGATGCTTACAGGTAGGTTGGGTATCTCGGGGATCAAACCATCAATCTGTGAGACATTTACACACACCCACACACACACACACACACACACACACACACACACACACACACACACACACACACACACACACACACACACACAGACAGAGCTAGGGGTGAGTTCATACATGTCTAGTCTCTTTTTAGGTTGTATATTTGTATCTATGAGTGAGTTGCTGTTTTTGTATATAGTGTGTGTAAGTATATACTTAGCAAATAATAATAGTTAGTTCATATAAATACATCCAGGAGGAGGTATATTGACAAAATATTTTTTCAATATACAAACCAACCAGCAGAACCAGAACACCACATAGTAAAAGTAAAAACCATGGCGTAATCATTTTTCATTCCTCTGTACAATCTGTATTTAGCTCATGGTGATAATAGTCTTTGCCGTGATGCCTTCAGTTAATGATAGTTTCAGAACTAGCATTAGTTTACTGCTAATGTGGCAAGCTGTTGCCATGGCATATCCAGGGTCCCATGGCCCATGCCCATTTGGCATAGATACAGGACATATTCCACATAATGTAACTTGGATGCTAGGTTGGATGTAAGATAGCATTGCATCAGAATTGTCATAAAGCAACATCTCATTTTAATCGGTTTCTTCCTCTGCGTCCTCTCATCCTCTCATCCTCTCACCTACGTTTGGTGAAAGGTGAGGGGTTGTGGGTTGAGTCAGGTGTGACGTGGGTGCAAGGTGAGCTCTAATTGGATGGTACAGTAGTGCAACAGTTATTAGTAATCTCCATCTCTTGGGTATTTATTTACCGCCAGCGTGTCTTAAGATGGCTGCCTGTGATGGGGACAAAGCCTGCTGTTTACCCACAAGCCTGACCCCCTGGCGTGTGTGTACATGCATTTACATGTAGGTGTTGGTGAACTTAGCTTAAGAGTACTTATGCAGCGAGGCTACTTTGACAATATCTTGTCAAGATTTAGTGTACACACACACAAGCATGCAAACACAGTCTATTGCACAGGCGGTTGTTCTGCTAGCTGACAGTGAATAGGGTCTTGTGATGTGCTCAGATACTGGCGCTAAGCCCTCTGCTGACAGTTGGACTGATCCCAACAACACACCGCTCGCTCTCTGTTTGGGATACACACCCGAGTGCCCAGAGGCGACCCGGTCAGGACCTCCAGGTAACACTGTCAGTGCTTTTCTTCTGTTTGGGTCAGTCGCGTTACTGTCGCACGTAGAGACAGTATTAAAAGCACTGTAACTCTCTAGAAGATATAGAGGAATATACATACAGTACATTCAAGTGAATGGGAAAGTGTTGTACTGTATGTTTATTCTTCTGTGTGTCAAAAGTGTGTCCAAACTTTTGACTGGTACTGTAGATGTTTCCCCCTGCAGATCTGTATCTACATACAGTATATCAAAACTACTGTCCTTCTATGGGGTTATGTTTACACTACCCGTCTGGCTCTCACCTGGTCAGCATCGGATAGTGTAATTACTAATTTTTGTGACCTTTGACCTCTCTGCAACGGGTTGCTTGCAGTCCTTCACTGAAACTTGCCCTGGATGAGAGCATCAGATACATTTCTTCAATGTAGAATTTGTATCACTCATGTTAAGATATGCTACTTTGTGTGTGTGTGTGTGTGTGTGTGTGTGTGTGTGTGTGTGTGTGTGTGTGTGTGTGTGTGTGAGAGAGAGAATTTGTCACTTGAAAATGCACATAAACAGAACTGGGGAAGGCTATTGTTCTCTTGTGTAGAAAGCCTTTTAAAAGAAACCAACACACACACTGAGCGGCTCCTTATCCAATCCCTGCTCTAATTCCCTCTTGGTAGAAGGTGTTCATTGTTTCTCTTTCTCTCTAATCTCTCTCTCGTTTTTAAATCCATATTAGATTCTCTTTGAGTTGGCCACAATCGGAGCAGTGGGGCAGAGCATCTCTCTGCTAATGCCCTTTGTCTCTCTAGATTTGTCACTTTGCATGGAGAGCGCACCTTTGTCATGAAGCCGGCTGGGAGACAGACACTCTCACCAGGCCCCCTTACCCCCCCCCCACCCCCCACACCCCCACCCAACCCACTCCTCCCCTTTAAGCAAATCAGCTTTGCTGTGGATTAGGGCCCTATCATAGCTCTGTCAGACCCCAGCAGCCCGCTTAAAACAGCTCAGACAAAACAGATCCTTAAAGTGAGAACCCAGTTTCTCTGCAGCGGAGACACTCTGGCTGGAAAAACAACCATGAGCAGGAGAGAACCTTGTTCACTATCACTCCCAAGTATTAGAAATCCACAGATTGAAACGACTGGGATAGGGAAAGGTTTAGTACGGTGGTCGGTTTAGACGGCAGCCCAGTGACCATGGAGGGCTGTTCTCTTAAAACGTGTGCATGTCCCAATTCAGGTTATTTGTTTTATCTCTAATTGTGTAATATGGACATAATGAAAAAAGAATAACCACAAGTTATTTTTGATCTCTAATTGTGTAATATGGACATAATTCTGTCACCCAGAGATTGTGTGTGTGTGTATGTATGTGTGTGTGTGTGTATGTGTGTGTGTGTGTGTCTGATTTTCTTTAATTGCTCATATTGTGGACTATTGCAATGTACTAGCATCCAAATATT
>JAOEHI010053893.1:0-14663 GCA_025447815.1 Percopsis transmontana | reverse complement strand
ACCGCAGGAGCGCCCACCGCCCACCGGATGGCCAGGCACTCTCGCTCAATCCTGCTCCAACTGGCCTCCCGGTCCGTCAACTTACGTCTGACGTGTACGACCAGGTGGTCGCCCCCCTCCAGCTCCTGGGACAGAACGGCCCCCCAACAGCCTGCCTGAGTGAAGGGGAGAGAGAAGTTAGGTGTGTGGAGCAGTGGTTCCCCACAGAGGGCCTGTCTGACCTGCTCCGCCCCCTGGACCGGATCTGACGCACCTTAGTGGGTCGGGTGGGTCAAGGAGCTGCCCATGTCCACATGACCCACTATGAACCGTCTGTAATATCGGGCCAGCCTCAAGAACCGCCTCACATTCTTTTTGGACTCGGGCTGTGAGCAGGCTGCGATGGCTGCTGTCTTTGTGTGCCTGCGGCCGCACCTGCCCGTAGCCCAAGTGGTACCCTAGATACGGTACCTCCCTCCGTCCTACCTCGCACTTGTTGGGGTTGGCCATGAGCCCCGTCTGCCTGAGGGACGGGACCTGTCCGTCAGGCGCTGGAAGGTGGCTGTGGCTCCGGACGAGCCGAGGTGGAACACTAAACATTATTTGTATCTATTTTACTTTGTATTGAGTTTTTTTTATATCGCCACTAAAATAAATAAAATTGTTCAGTCTGATAGTGTGGTGTAGCCTGATTTGTAAGACTGTATAATGCAATGCAAGAATACAGTACAAAGAACTTACTAGGTACCAAGCAGGAGCTTGTCAGCAGAACACCAGGCAGTGCCCAGGTTAAACAACATGCAAAGTGTATAGCATCATTATCAGTGGTCCCACATAATGTTTACTGTCATATTGACTGTTTACTTTGCTTCATAGCAATACATTAGTCAATTAGGGAGCTTTGGGCTTGTGCTTTTAGAAGTACCTTTGCACATTGCAGTTTTTAAATTGTGAATGATCGACAGTCAATGTTTGGGTGGGCCCTACGTTCCAACAATGACATTTTATTTGAGAAAAAAAAAAAAAATCTGACACCAAACAAATCCATTTCAAAACTTTAGTTCATTTAAGTTAGTCTTCAAAATACATTAGGTACAACACGGTATTGTTACGAAGGTTCTACAGAACAATCGGAGGTTGGGCAATGTTGGTAGTATAACAATTATCACAAATGGTCAAATACAATTTCACTAATGAATTAGAATAGTGAAGTGTAATTACAACTCAAAAAAGGCAACAAGAATTCACAAAGGATGAATAAGGCTAATATGTACAACACATCTAGATAAATGAACACTAGACAGTTCCTACTGGTTAGCTAAAGTAAGAGTTTAACAATATAGAATTGAAATGTATAGACTTAAAATTCGCCCACATCCACCCTCTTGTCACGGAACTTGTTTCTGGCTTTTGTACGAGCCTTGAAGGCAGCAGAGTTGTAAAGATGCTGGGGGTGAATAAACAGGCATTAGAACAGAAGACAGTGGGATGAAGAATAAACAGACCTAATGGTAATAAAACACTCAGCCTCTATAGCCAAACGTTGCAAGGTGTTAAAAGGAGACAAACTGCCCTATACTACTTGAGACAACACAATTAAGCATACCCGTTCAAAGCGAGAGATTTTCATGGCCTTCAGTGTGGCAGAGTCGACCAGCATTGGTGGTCCCAGTTCAAACACGTCTCGTATGAACTCATTGGCCTGGCAGAAGACAATATAATAAGACATTTAATCCCCGTCTAACCACACCTCCATTATTTGGCTAATTAAACTATTTATTGGGTTGCAGTTGGTATGCTGCAAACGTACCTAGATAAAAATGCATTATTTTATGTGCGTAAAATGAATTTGTAAGAGTTGATCCCAAGTCTGCCACTACAATTAGGTAAACAAACAGTTTTTTTTCCTTTAGTGACATCAAAACTGGACATTAAATCTCTAAAGCCCATCTACCCAGGAGCCCAGTGCGCCTTCAGCTACCTGCAGGTGGTAGTTCATCCCAGAGCCCACAAACTCCCTGAACGCATCATAGGTCCTCTTCCTAACCCAGCTGTCGATGGTCATGTGCTCCGTTCCAAACCGGATGGTCTCAGATTGGAATTCCCTTTCCTGGCCACACGGAGCAAGTGGGGAGGTTAGTGGGGTTACAGGTGGGGGTTTCTAAATGCCAAACAGTTTGTCCAGCCCAGTTGTGCTTGGTGCCACCTGGACACAGACCTCCACAGCCTTGAGCACATCTCTGAACACGGAGCGCTGCTTCCTCTTGTCCGTCTTGGCTCTGTGCTTGTTGCAGTCGGTGGCAAGCGCGTTGAGTTTATGGCACAGCGCCTCCAGGTCCTCCGGGTCAAACTCCTGCTCGGGGAATGAGAGGGAGGGGGAAGCACAAGGGGAATATTGTTAAGTAGGAGGTAAAGTGGTTAAAAAGAAGATGTCTAGTGCAGGTGTACACCTACAGGCTCCATGTCCCTGGCCAGCTCAAAGAGCAAGGCAATGGTCTCCCCTGCAGCAATCCTCATGTGGACGTCTTCACTGTCCAACAGCCTGGGGAGCTTGGGAAGGTGTCTGCAGGAGTGATCACACACACAGCCCGGTCAATTTAGCAGCCATCTCCTGCACACCTTGCACTTCAGGGTCAACACTGGGGCTTTTCAACGAGCGCGTTACTACGGAAAACCCCACAACCCCCCCCTCCCCACGAGTTTGTGTTTGCTGAAACACAAACTGTGCATGAAGCCTACATGGGTACAGAAACACCAGGCAGAGAACAGTTTGAGGCTGGGAGTGGCGTAGGAGGAGGGGTAGAGAGGAGTGCCGCCTACTCAGCACCCCCAGGTGTGGGAGGGGCACGCACTCACACGAGCCATCTCCCAAAAACCCACGAGGAGGATTCCGGGTAGCGGAAGAGTCCCTCCAAGCTAGCAGGACCTACTTGTGCAGAACACGCTTGAGCTGGCTGGCGGTGCAGATGGTGAGCAGCAGAGCCCAGGAGAGCAGGGCGTTGGTGTGGAGCAAGGAGGTCTGGGGGGTGACAGAGGGCCGGCTGCCATCTTCCCTCACATAGGAGCGGGTGAACAGGCTCTCAAAGCACTCCATGGTGGCATGTACGTCCTTGGGGACAGAAACCAGTGGGTGGAATAAACCGGTACAGCCTTGCAACAAAACGGTTGGGACCAGGAACAACCAATGTGGGACAAGACTAAGAGTGGGTCTTTTAAAAGTAGCAATCCCTGTACAGCAACTACATTTACAGCATTTAGCAGACGCTTTAATCCAAAGCAATTTACAATTAGTACATTTGTCAACAGTTGTACTAATTGTAAGTCGCTTTGGATAAAACGTCTACTAGAAGCCATGTTTTTCTTATTTCATGTCTGGAGTCATCCATAGAAATAACACATAACATACAATATCACAAACAAGAGGAACCATGCAACCTAAAATAAACACCCACAAATTAGATACTCACCAAAATGTCATCTTCCGCAACAAGAGTACACAGTCCCAAACTTGTTGCCACCTATAGGAGAAATAATAAGCCATTTATCACATTAATACACAGAAAACAGAATTTATCTGCTAGCGCAGGAAAAAAAAATATCTAAATCTCCCTCCCCAGACAAGACTTCACAGCAAATGCCGTTTACCTTTACCATCTGTGGGGCTCCTATAATGCATTCAGCCGTGACCGCCACAAGGTTTGGACGGGTGAACAACAACAACCCCATTTCTCTGAAGGAATACGCAAGCCTACTCACAGCTTGTCGGGCTTGGATGTTGGCCGACCCGTCCGCCAAGATGTTTTTGAAGACCGGTTTGAGGGTCTTGAACACCTCCTCGCTCTCGATTCCCGAGCCAAGCTGGATGCAAAGCAGGCAGGCCAAGGATGCAGCGGCCCGCTGCTCCTCGCCTTTCCCTAGGAGAGTGGAAGAACATCCTCAGGCTGAGGTAGAACGGTTGGATTTAAAAAGCTGTTATTTACAGTTCATTTCCGCCCCAATTCAAATGTATCCAGGTAAACGTACACATCTTTTACAACTACGCTACCAACTGTCAAATAGTGTTCTACAACAAACGCAGCAGTTTGAGGGTTTTAAAGAAAGGGGGGAAAATAAATAAATAAAAGTACCTTTTTTTAAGCAGCGCTCAATGCCGTCCGTGATGGTCATCCTCCTGTCCGAGATGAACTCATACAGGATCCTTGTAGCCATTGCAGTCTTTAGTCCATCTAAAGCCCCCTGGCGGGTTTTAGCACTAGACACGGTTAGGAGAGAATAGGTACTCTAGTATACAGACCGCTGAGCATCGTGCCTTTTCAAGCCACCCAAATGCACTACTTGTGGTTATTTATAGAGATGCGACAGACGTTTTAATATGCTGTGCTCTGTTGCTACAGAATTAGCAAGTTAACGTACAGCCCTGGCTTAGATCATCTAACTGGCAAATATTTAGCATCATCCGTATGGGGATGTGCACGTCAACAGGTCAAATAACCATGTGATCCACGTGCTCCTGCATATACTAAATGTTATCCATTTATTTTGTGGAAGAGTTTTTCCCTCTTAGCCTATGATTTTTTTTTTTTCAAACCACCATTCCACCCAAGAGTTTGTGGACTTACAAAGTGGACAACGTCACATAATGAGTTGAAACGGTTGAGAACATCACCATTTTATTACCTCTTGTCCACTGTGCTGTCTATGAACCCCTTCAACTTGTACTGAAAGTCTTCCTGGGCGACATCCTCTGCGGCCTCCCCCCCTGGACAGGGAATGGTTTACAAAGGGGGGGGGTAAATGACCATGAAATAGAACCATGCACTCCGCAGTGAAATGGGGAGGGGTGCGTGCGCAAACCAAAACAACAATTTTTTCACACCTTCATCCACCACACTGGTGTGATCACTGAAGCTGCTGCAATGGCTGAGGGTCTCGATGGAGGCGTCCTCGTCACTGAAAGGCTGCACAGCTCCATGCTGCCCCCCTGCTGAGAGAGGTTTAAGCAGGGCATGACCAGGTGTGCAACGGGTGTCGCTGTAGCACATTAAGTTAGTCTGCCGTTTGCACTTTGATAAGCGCCTTATGCAACCACTTCCCCAGGCACACTCTCTCTGGGGCTATGGACGGTATGGATGTTTACCTACCGCGGTATCACCGCCGTTTGGCGGTTAAACGCGGTTGAAATGCGGCATAGTATTGCCTCGTCCATTTCTCTTTTTTTGCCTGGTAAATTACACACATTAAAAACGTCTTGTGGGCGTGTCGGCCATTTCTGTAGGACCATATGCAGGATGGTGTAGTGGGATAGGTGTTGGACTCCCAGCCGGAGGTCATGGGTTCGAGTCCCTAAGAGACCCAATTGTCATTGTCCAGTGCTTTGGGACTATCTTTATAACTACGTCCTTCTCCGGCCTCCAAGCACAATGTCGATGAAGATGAGTGTTTTTATATGCCTTGAACATTCACTAAGGCAACAACATAATACTCTTCAGACTAACGAATTTCCTAGTTGTTCAGACAAGGAAAACACAGAGCCTTTGAAAAGCGCTATATAAATTAAATTTATTATTAATATTATTACTACTTTCTCTATCGGCAAACATCGTTTCCCCTACACAATATTGGTGTTATTAGGAGATTCGCTGTAGGAGGCCAATACAAGTATGTTCATAGGCTTAGCTAACTTTAAACTCTATGCTTGATCTTTAAAAACACACAACCTAACAGCTGATATCTTGAGACCGAGCAACGCCTTCACGGCGTCTTCCGGCCCACCGTGGCACGTTGACAAACAACCAGGAGATACATATTGAGATCCCTGGCTTTTACCAGGTTTAACGTTTAGGGTGAATTAGCGGTTATATGACGTGAACTAACCTTATTATTGACGATCTGTCGATTGTCACTAACGTTACCGCTTTGTACCGTTACCGTGGTAGAACGAGTCTGCCGTTGGCATTCGCGCCTACGCCCGGATTTAGTTCATTAACGGTCAAATACGTGTCAAATGATAAGTGTTACCGTGGGACTTTCTAAACATCAAACATTATTTTGACGGCTGTCTTCCTTTGTCTAAGAGCTGCTAGCTAGCATGCTATATAGGCCAAATTCTTTCATTTGTAGTTTCTACTGCAGTGACGTTTTATAGTACTTAATCGGACCAGCAATACTAAGAGAACTACAACTACCACCAGCAGAGGAAAACCTCGCTTCGCCGATCAACTCACCCTTGCCTCGTCTCTTCTTAGACCTTGGCATTTTCGTGCAGATAAATATAAAAATGGGGTCCAAAATCAGCCAATACACGACCAGGTTTTATTGTATTGTCTCATAAAATGAAAACCTTCCCGTGGCACAGTGGATAAAAAGCAATTGAGAGCGATCTTGGTGAAAAACTGTTGGCCGAGACGATACATTTTCCCTCATAAACTAGGGCTACGCGAAAAGAGCTGCGCTCGGGCTATTAATACTGCCGGACTGGTCACGAGGAGGCTTCCCGGAACCGTTTACCAATCCGGGGACAAGGAACAAACGACGCATGCGTTCATCGGTTTTTCAAGCGTGACGTCGGGAACACGAAGGCATCAAGCGGCCGCAAATCCAGCTGCTGTAACTATGGTCTTTAGTACAGTATAGCGGTAGGCTAGATGTCCTATGCTGGCAATCACAGTCATCATAGCGCAAATACAGTCCTACGGCTGAGCTTGCTCTTAATACATAAATATTTGACAAATGTCTGCAGGTTTAGAATGGATTATATTTATAGTCTAATCGGTTCCTGATTTGTGGTAGGGTAACATGTTATGTTTTCAAAATGTAAAGATCTCCTCAGCTCGTGTTGAAAAATCTAAGCCTAGACATAACGTACGAGGCACGGTATCCCACACCTTTACACAGACATAACATTGTTGACTCAATAAGTCTACCGTTATAACACGGCGGCGGTAAACGTTTAGCAATTCTCCAGCACTAGGGGGAGCCATTCTTTAGAGAATTTCAGTGACACACACCTGTTTTTCCATGAGTAGGGCCTACTTTATTGTCATTGAACTGTGCGCACTTGTCTGTCTTTTAACGGCCTCGGACTTTTCATGATTTGCTTTTTGACAGGGTAAGGGAAATGTCTCTCTCTCGTAATATGTGGATGTCTACATGGATGGATGGGACAGCAAAAGACCAGAAGGCAGAAGGGGAGAAAAAACAGAAACAGAGCCCCCCAGTTTTGACTCACTTAGCGAGCCAGGCACATCACACTATTGGGCCCCAGCCTTGACCGACCTGCCGCCACAGGAATACAGATTTCCGGCATAACATACAAACGGGGGAGGAAGAGAGAAAAACCAAAAGACAGAATGAACTGACACAGGATGGCGATTCTGAATATTAATTTCATGCGCAAATGTTACTGTCATTAAATAATTAATGAAAGCACATGGCCTGGGGCGGTGTGAAACGGCAAGGTTTCAGCAGTTGGGATGTCGGGATCGCTTAGAGCTGCGTGTCTCGCGGTGGGACCGTAATGTCAAAGCCTCCGAACGGTGAACAACCAACCGACGACCTCTTTCACACCTCGTTTAAGACGATTCCACGGGGACGCACGTTCAAGTTCAAGCGTGTCTGGCATCGTGAGGAACGGCTTTCGCCGAGTGCAGGATTGTTGTCATGGAGCCAGCTGGAGTTAATAAGAAAGCCGCAGGACTCAGTGCCTTTTCACGCCAGGCCCCAACACCCTGGAACGGCCTTCGCCTGCTCAGGCTGGAGACACTGAGAACATCAGAGGCAGACTTGAGGCTTACGGCCAGCCATTCTACCTCCACTGGGTCAGAGTCTACCCTGAGCACCGGGGACTCTGCTGGTACTTTCCCTATTTGGCATTAATCACCAGCACTGCACACTATTTTTAGTATACTATTGTATACTATTGTGTATATACAATAGTATACGATAGTATACTATTGTAAGTATACTATTGTGTATATATACAATAGTATACTATTGCATACTATTGTATACTATTGGATATAGTTGTATATATTTGTGTATAGTTGTATATATTGTATATAGTTGTATATATTTGTGTATAGTTGTATATATTGTATATATTTGTGTACTATATATAGTACACAAATAGAAGCTATATTATGTGAATTTTTGCTTGCCGTGTAATATATTATTGTATAGTTGTTGTATAAAACAAATGGTTATTATCCTATTATCCAAGCTGTCCTGGGAGGGTTGGACTTCTCCCTTTGCGGTCTCTTCTTCCCAAGGTTTTTTCCATTTTCTTTCATTTTTTTTTTTATATGGGAGTTTTTCCATGCCCGACTGAAGGATCAGGTGTATTGGGTGTCATTTGTTTCAATTTGGGAATGTGGGTCATGTGATTCGGGACTATATAAAACAGAACCTGACACATCAATTGTCCCTTCAGAGTGCTAAACGGGACAGTATTTAGGCTCAATTACACAATTACTTAAAATATTTCATAGTGGGGGACAATATTTCCATATGTGATGTAAACATGCATAGTACCAAAGAAGAGTTAGTGTTTAGCCTCATTCAATAAGATGTACTTCTAAGCAGAGCTGTAAAACATTTTACAACATTTTGCATTCTGTTTGGAAGACAGATTTCTATTTTATTTATTTGCTATAAAGAATTAAAACTATTATAGCTCTGCCTACCAATAGGCTACCAACATGCCATACAACTGAATCGTCAAATCTGAACCAGCCCTACCTCTTCATTATTCCTTAATTTGGCAAATTGCTGACTGTGTTTGCACCAGACAGAGCATTAGTGATGGTGAAGCTTAAGTTCCAATTATCTCTGTCCCCCCCCCCCCCCCAAATGGCAGCCCATAATTCATCCCCACACTGTCAACCCAATAACCCTTTCAGGAAAGTCTCAGGGTTGTAGAGAAGGTCTCCTTTGCTCTCGTGTGGAGGGAAACCCCCCGCTTCAGGATTTTAATTGATCAAAGAGAGTGCAGAGAGAGAGAGAGAGAGAGAGATAGAGAGAGAGAGAGAGAGAGATAGCAGGGTGGGTCATGGATGTAGGTGGGGGGATGCCCTGACTCTTTCATCTCAACATAAAGGCACATCACGCAGGTCAGAGAACAATCAATCGGCCATCCTGTCAAACCGCTGGCTAGGTTGGTAGGTAGGCCCAGGACTTGAGGTAGGGCTGTCAGCTTGTTGAGAGCTTCAGTGTGAGCCTCACAGATTTATGTGTCCTGGGAGATATCCATCGGTTTATTTATTTGCCTGTACATTAATGGTTCCTGTGGCAATGTATGTTATCAGTTAGGGTGATGTTCGTGTGTGATTGCGAACGTTTTCATTGTGCATGCATTTATGTGTGTGTGTGTGTGTGTGTGTGTGTGTGTGTCGGTGGGGGGTTGTGAGTTATGAAGAACTCGTAGATCAAAAAGTTAGGGAAAAACTCACAATGGCTTAAGTTTAAGGCACATTTTCCAGACACACACACACACACACAGACACACACACACACACAGACATAGCTGGCATTGAATCAATAGCTAAGCTTCTAGAGTACATATTCAATTATATTTGCTATGAATCTGCCCCATCCGCCGTGGGAGAGAAACATTAGCGGTCTTAATGTTTATCCTTAAACTCTTAACATTGCAAGTCTATGCTTGGCTCGGAGAATGTCTTGTGTGTGTTTCTGCATCTGTGCGTTTCTCACAAGCTGCCTGAGTAATGTCAGCAACAGTCCGTACGTGTTATAGTCATATTCAGTATCTGCAGTCTGGGACAGCTACTAGTTACCGCGTCTCAAGGCTGCATGTGGGTTAAATGATATTGTCTCTAAGTCATTGGTATTCTCTCGCAGGCAGGATGTTTTAAAGCTTTTTGCCACTTTCACTGATGGAATGAAGCTAATTCAATGGACTGCGCCCCACTCCACACTTAGCAAGCGAGATCGTCTCTCTGTGACGTTTTTGGCGTCTCAGACAAATTGTCCAGCTTCCAAAGAACTGGACAGCAAACGGGAAGAGGCCGTATATCTGTCAGTTTCTGGACAGAAAAAGAGAAGAGGGAAAAAGAGAAGATTTGAGATGTAACCAGCTCAAAATAGCCAAGAGGCTAAGTCGGACCAAATCTGTGTCGGGATAGCTAGATGTGGGAAACTCCACGGTCCTCTGTTGCTTGTTTTCTGTTCCCTTTTCCACTTCTCTTTTTGGCGGGACCATATACCTGAAGGTAAACACAGATATCGAAGCTACTGTATGTAAACCTATCTACGAAGCTCTTTGGCGGAAGGTGCATTTTACAAAAGAGAGAGGGTGATTTAAGGGACAAGAGTTCAAAGGGTGTGTGTGTGTGTGTGTGTGTGTGTGTGTGAGAGAGAAAGAGAGAAAAAGAGAGAGGTTGGACTGTTCATGCAGGCATACACATACTTTTAGTTGCCTAGCAACGAGAGAGGAATAGAGAAAAATAAATAATTTATGTTTTATGTAACCACAGGGATGGCTTGATGAGGAAGATCATTTCAAGAAATTGAAATTCAAACGAAGTTTGAATAGTTTTGATTTAGTCAGAAACCCAAAATATAAATCAGGAGTAAGCATCGTACTTGAGGTATGTTTTTCTTTTAAAGCTTATTGGCGGGTCACAAGGTGCATTTTAGGGGTGTCATTAGATCACTTAAAGATTTGCAGGTAAGATTTGCTGTGCTGTGCTATGTTAGACTTTGTTTGTATATTGTGCTATATTCTATTCTACTGGTTGTTCTGCATGGTTGTAATCTGCATGGCTTGGTTTTCTGCTCAGGGACTGCAGGTGTAATCTAGCGTAAAGCCTCAACTCTGTTGCAATGCTTTTAATCATGCTAACAAACAATAAACAAACAAACAAACGCAGACAGCGACAGGTGGACAGCCCCTGCATGGTATACACAATCACGCTTCCATTTCCCTTTTAGATTTTGAATGTGAATATGTTTATTATTAATACTATCTTGATAATATTGTTATTCTCACTCGGCATGGCTAACGCCATCTGCACCTCACGGGGCACCGTGGTACCATGCAATGGGACCCCCGACCAAGCTGGCTGCCCATGAGCTGCCCGAATACAGTGCCGGGCAAGCGGTGGGTACACGGGGGCGTGCTGGGTGGCACGGTGACAAAGGAAAGCGAGCAAGGTCAAGAGGGATGTCGTAAAGCAACTGAATGTGTCTTTCTGTCTGTCTGTCTGTCAAATGGTGTTTCCCTCAAGGTCAGCTCATTGGATATACACCGGGCAGTAGACTGTACATAGAGGTGTCTTCTCAGTATTCAGCGAAGCTACCCAGCATGCACCAGGGGCCACAGAGAAGCGGGAGCGTCATTTTGCAAACAAGGAGAAGAAAAAAACAAAGAGGGCTATTATTAGGTCTCTGAAACAATGTAGACGGCTGGAGCCAATGAATGAATGAATGAATGAATGAATACACTGTGTAGATGGACCATCAAGGAGGCACTCATATCATTTAATGAACTTATATTTTTGGAGTCTGATCAAATGTGCTCTTTCTTACATGGAATACTCCCAGAATCCACTATTCACACGTGACTTCCAATTCTCACGGGATTAGGATCGCTCTAGCTACGGCAACACTGAAATAATAAAATACCGTTACAGTCTACACACTAGGCGCTGTCTAAATGAGTGTGTGAGCACCGCGGTTGTGTACCATCCCACCACCACCCCGATTGTCCCCCCGTGTATTAATGTTACTCCCGGCAACCTCTTTCTCTCTACTCAATTTTATCCACCTCGGTTTTTCTACTCTCGGCTTGGTCTCAGAGGTGTGTGTGTGTGCGTGATTTTGGAGAGAGTGCTCTTCGATTGCAGCCTTCTAACTCCCTCACACACATACACACACTTACAAACACGCACACACACGCACACACACACACACACTTACGGCTCCACACAGATGTACAGTACATCTGGATGATTACCAGATTACCTACTTCATTCCATGCCCTGGTTGTGTACACTGTATATTTTGTTGTAAGGTTAATGTATGCTTACAGTGTATGTGTAACGACTACTGATCTTCAAGTATATTATGAATGAATTTCTCTCTTGACTTCTAGGTAGGGGTTGAAAACAAAGGCAGTGAAGATGCATGCCTTGCTCAAAAGAACTCCACCCATCCCTGTATTTGCTGAACTATGCGTTCCTACCAGAGCTCCCCCCAAGATGTACTTTCTAGAGATAAAGTGGATTTGGCGAAGCAGCCCTATCCGTCCTATGATATTGAAGCCTGGCTTTGCTTGCCTTCTGTCCCTGCAGAGAATCATAATTAGTATAAATGGGAATTGGCAGGGAGGTGATTCCATAACCTCCGCAGATAGCAAGGCTTCTGCAGAAACTGTGAAATTATACGTTTACATTTAGATTGATGGGAATGGTATTGGCGTGTTAACATCTTAAGCCTTTCGATAAATTATTTTGTTAAATCCCTTTGCACTTAGTTCTGTAAGCAAAGAACTTAAGGACCCTACACAGGTCGATGGGGGAACCTAAATTCATGAATGGGCAGTAAAGGGAGTCTTCCTACGGGAGTCATCCGAGGAAGGCAGCAACACACCCTGCCTGGCTAAGTATCAACCTAATATTTGTAACTTTTCTTTCTCGTTTTCCATTATGTGTATGTCCCATATTCCTGTAATAACATATGCTCAAATGTAGTGAGCTAGATAGGCACTAAGAATGTTAAGCACTTTGTAGTTAGCAATTATTGACTGTTTGAAGAGTGATAATTTTTGTAAATATGAATCGTTTTGAGGAGCGAATGATAAACTTTACAGTAATGTTGTGCAAATTAATAGGTGAAGTAATTTAGGGCACTAATTGTAAGTCGCTTTGGATAAAAGCGTCTGCTAAATGCTTAAATGTAAATGTAGATTGAATCATTATTCAAATGTAATTTTTACTATGAAACAGTGTCAGATTGTTCAGATGAATAAGGCTCCAGCAAAGGCCATTAAAAAGCAGCATTTCTCATAGTCATTTCTGTCTTCGAACGGCAGTCGTGTTTCTCCAGCTCTAAAGACCGCAAAACACCTGCTCATGGTGTGTGTGTTCCCACCAGGATAGTCAGCTGGTTGGCTGCTGGAAGCTGAAGGAATCGCTACCCTGTCTAGAATAGAAACATACTGGGTGGACAATCACTGTCTTGGACCTATCCATTACCCTTGAGATTACCTCAGTGTCCTCCTGTCCAACAGCAAAGAGCCTCGGAGTGGTCTTAGACAATCAACTATCCTGTGCAGCCAACATTGCCGCAACAACCCGAGTCTGTAGATTTGCCCTCTACAATATCCTATCTAACTCTTTCTCTCTTCTACGCAACCCTCCTTTTATAAGAGTGTACTGTGTGAATTGCTTATTGACTCTGGTTTTAAGGAAGTACCACTTCATTATAACAATGTGTGTGAGTGTGTGAGTGTTTGTGTGCGTGTGTGTGCGTGTGAACGTGCACTTGAGTGTGTTTTGTGAGGTATACATGGGTGTGCTTTAACACCCACTGTATGCCTTTTAGGCTACAGAGAAAGTAAGCAGCTTGTTTTTAACCTTTATTTGACCTTTATCATAGATCTGTATCATATTCTGGATTGTAGTGTCTGTAGTAGACACCTTCATTCTAAATGTGGAAGTACGTATACCGCAGGACCTATATCTTCTGTATACATACACTAAATATATGAATTATTATATCAATATATTAGTATTTTTAATTTAAAATCATTCACAACCCCCCAATCTTCCACACAACATGTTGTTTTGTTAGAAAGGCCTAACCCCTATCTGCTCCATGTAATTGTAAGTCTCTTTGGATAAAAGCGTCTTTAGATAAAAATGTAAGTCTATTTGGATAAAAAGCGTCTGCTAAATGACCCAATTGTAACATTTCACACGTGTCTCCTCTCCTGCAAGAATGCACTACGGCAACGCAGGCATGAAAAATGCCCATAGATTGTTTCCTTGTATCACTCTTTGTGTAGGGGCTATTTCACAGTAAATGTGATACATGATACATGCTCGCGCTTGTATCATTGCAATGTCGTTTCCTTGCTTGCCACTTGCCACTGTAAATGTACAAATGCCTCAATGTCACTGTGCCCTGCACGTCATTTAAAGTTAATGACAGAGTTAATTTACAATTCAGTGAATCAGACAGGCAGTTGGTCCTCAACAGAGCAGGCGAATGTGAGAAGCCAAGCCAAAGGAGCTCTTAAAGGTTATGCCATTATTTTGACAGTTAAGGGGTGAAAGAATAGGCTTTCTGTATTCACTCTGTTCCGCCAAGCCAGAGATAAACTGACAAAGACAGTGAAGTACAGAGGCACAAAGACAATCCTGCAGAGAGATGTGAGCTATGGCAGATAAAACAACTGCCATTTGTCGTTGAAAGGACAGAGAAAGGAAGTAAACAAAGAAAGATCAACGAATAAAAGGTATAAAATGTATTTTGATTGAAAAGGGAAGGGCCAATAAAGCCAATACATAGCAGAGTAGAAACATAGAAACAAATTAAGCCACGTACTATTTCTACATTTAGACCACTAGACTATCCTGCCCCCTACTAGCTGGGAGTCCAACGCCTAGACCACTAGACTATCCTGCCCCCTACTGGCTGGGAGTCCAACACCCAGACCACTAGAC
>JAOEHI010053892.1:0-14663 GCA_025447815.1 Percopsis transmontana | reverse complement strand
ACACACACACACACATATATACACATACATACACAGTATGGCACTAGGACATGGCTATCTAATAGAGCTACACAATATCCATCCATTACATACAGATCCCTGGCCCAACAAATCAAGTGGCATAGAGCAATTCTTTATTTAAAAAGCAAAAACCCACTGCTTTCAGCTATCCCCATCTCCCGCAACATGGTGTAGAATCTTTCGACTATGTAGTTAGCTATAGCTTGCATTTGACCCCTAAATCCCAATGCACTATGCTTGCAGCATACAACAAACCAGGATCAATATCTATTACATTCCATTACACTGAAAGACATTCTATTTTCTTCTGACCTGTAGGGCAAAAGAGAAAGACCTCAGGTTCCCCCAGGTGCTTGTACACCTCATTAGTGATGGTCACCTGGGCATGGGCAAAGGAGCTGAATGCCTGTTTATCTGCTGGACACATCTCTGCCTCAATGTCGTCAAACAGCAGAGAGAATGACTTACAGCCAAACTCCTTGACCTGCGAAAGCAACATTTTATGTGTTTAAGTCTCAGAAAAGGATTTATAAATTCTAAAAAAGTATTAGAATGCATACAGTATTAACCAAATCACTATTACTGAATGCAAAATACATGAGTGGAATTAGTGGTCAATCATTATTAAATTGAGAGAAGTTGAGAGCAACTACTTTGGTTGAGAAAAACTATTCTGGCAAATATCTAACCTCCCTTGTTTTTGGATAAGACTCCCAGACAAACCATTAAGAGCAAGAAAGATCACGGACAAGATTATAAAGATTATAAACATGAGATAAAGATGAGTTCAGCTCCACCCTGTTTATATGTACATTGAGCCTACCTGGCATAGCTTTCTCTTCAGGGCATGAACCTCTCTTGGGTTAGAAAAGGTAATGTCCAGGCCAGGAGAGATAGCATAAACGAACTCAACGTCATGTTGTTTAGCTGCAGATATCAATGCTATCAGTTGTTCTACAGTATATGGGACAGTAAAACAAATTGTAGGAGATATTTACTAGACACACAGTGGAATAAAAATTGCATAAGAGATAAAAGTACACGATAAAACTATAGAAAGACATCACCCACACTGTTACTGTGATCACTAAAATTCTCATGGCACTTTCTGATCCCTTTAAATTGTCTCTTGTTTGGGCGAATTAACACCCAAAACAAATTAACATTGATAGATCAGCTTCCAGCATAATTATGTTAAGAACGGGGAAACATGCACTCCTTTGCATGCTTTCAATACATTTCATTATTTTTCTTGCTTTCAGAAAACTAGACAGGACTGTGTTTTTATCATGTCGACTGGCTCTCACCTGCCTCCTTGACAGAGTACAGGTCTCTCCAGTACATCCTGTGTTTGTAGTCATCCTTAGGGGCATATAGGTACGTGTTCAAACCCCACTTCTGTTCTCTATAAATACAACACAGCAAAGGACGAGACAAGTTTTTTGTCATTATGTAAAAAAAAAACCATGAGAACCATGAACATATAACCCATATTGTATGCACTGCCAAAATACAAAGAATAAATACTGTATTTAGCAGACGCTTTTATCCAAAGCGACTTACAATTACATGGTGCTATTACATGGAGCAAGTAGGGGTTAGGCATCTTGCCCAAGGATGCTTACAGGTAAGCTGGGAGTCCAACACCTAGACCATCCTGCCCGCTACTGTAGATAATAGGACACTGAATAGCCTACTGTAACACACTATTTAGAGTTATAATTATGCTTTTAACTCCAATCCCTTACATCTTTACACAAAAATATGGGTAGATTGCAGGCTATACCTCAATTAATAACATCAAATTAAATATAACAAGGAGACATTTATTTTTTACAATTATTACAAACATCTACAGAACCCTGGAGGGGACATGAGCAAAAAAATATAATAGATCAGTATTAAATCGGGCGCACGAAATAGGAAGCATGTTGCTGGAAGAAAGAACTGGTTTAAAGGAGAGGCTCGTAAACTGTCCGCACAAATTCCTATTTAATGCGCACAAAATAAAGAAACCAAGGGCACATATTGCTATTTCGTGCGCAGGATTTAATGCTGATCTGTTTTATTTTTTGATGATGTCCTCTCCAGGTTTCCGTAAACATCAGAGTTAATCCTCCCTGGACTCAATGACAAACACATGCGCAATGAGAGAAGAGGTACTGGCCTGGTTACCTTTTGAACAGTTGGGTTCTTTGCTCCATAGTCCATGGTCGTCCATAAAAACCTGCATTAAACAAATGACGTGTTATAAACAAACAATATCATGAATCTATGATAAGATATATGATGATAATTGCATTTAATCTGGATAAAATACACATTTAATGTACATAAAGTAGCCTAAGTGATACTTCCTTGTTTACTGTAGCATAAACCTTTGCATTTATTTGTGCAGAACTCTCACCTTCGACGACTCCACTGATGAAGCGTCTTGTCACAGGATTGGACGCACCCGTTTTGATGCCCGATTTCGACATGGTTTAAAATGACTAGTTCTTAAACGTCGACTCTCTCAAATTAATGGACAGATTGTTGTTCCAATGTTGATGGCTCTCTAATGTTAGTCATGCATGCATGACAACTTTTATTGCATGGACTTTGATTGCATAGTGTCTCTACACTTGCGCAGACGAGTCCGTATCAAGCACTGTATTGCATTTTAATATGTTAGTTTATTGGTGTAATTACTGTCAAATAACAAGGAAGCGACTTTTACAATCGAGGATGGTTGTCACAATCATGGAATGAAGTTCGAGTCTGCATCATTGGATTCTGATTGGATTATACTCCACGCATGACAACCGGGTTAACGTCTTAAAGGGACAGTGCTGTTACTGTGACTAGAAGGCCGCAGGTACTGTGGGACCCATACAACCCCATGCATAGTTTAATGCCTTTAATGCCAGTTTCCCCAGACTGATATGCAAAGCAAAGACCAGTTTACTAAATTAGGGTGGTTTTAACTGGGCTATCTTCCGTCTGCCTTTGAGCTAAAGTAAAGCTGCTCTGCCTACTGAAATATTCGTATGCTCTAGGATGTGGCCATGGTAAATACATCATGTGACTGCTAAAAAGACATTGTCCCAACAAATTGTATTTTTTTACTTTTCCCAGTGTATACAAATATTGACTCCAATGCATTAATGTATATGTATGTATTTTGTATTTCATATGCAAACTTGACCTTTTACATTGTATCCTATATTTTCTTAAATTGACAACCAATAATGAATGCAATACATGGGTCTATTTATTTTTTAATTTTTTCAAATAATGTCATGTACAAATATATAAACCTTAAATGAGATGGGATGCAAAAAAAATGCTGTTCCAATAAATCATGCTACATCATTACACACACTGAAAAATAATGAATCAATTGTGCATGCATAATGAAGTGAAAAAGATAATTCAGAACAAGATTGATTATTTACAACACAGTGCTACAAAGTTATATGCATACAGCTCTGAGGTTCATAGTTGTCTTTCTCTTTGCCACCTTCCAACTCCAATAGAAGATTCTTCAGCTATCTTTTCTTAATCCATTTTGGGCTTGCTTCAGTAATGAATCAAAGTCCAGCCCCTCAAGCTTGCTCTTGACAGGACTTGGTTCCACATCTCTGTTTGAATCTGAGGAGGACAGGGAAACAGCTTTACAGGTGTGCAGCTACAGTCCATCTATTTTCAACAGTCAAAGAATTACAGTATGTGGAAAGTCCACTGAAACACAAGACAGCACTTTACTTATGCCCAAAGGGAAACCTAGTAAGCCAAATAAATGTTTTATTCATGTTATGGATATGAGTCAGACCTCTTCCTCATTTCAAACGGATATGTCAAGCAAGCAAAGTAAAAATATAAAATCATATTAAAAGAACAAGGAATTATAGCTTCCCTGCACTATGGAGAACCACTCAGTTTTGTCCTGTTTTAAAATCTCACCGAGATCAGCGTAGGTTGACTTGCAGAACTGTCGCCTCCCACCAAAACAGATATCAAGCGGACGCTCATCAGGACGCCTCAGTTTGCTACCATTCTCTATGGCAGCGAACGCATCCTCCATGTTGTAGAACGTGACAAAGCCGTAATTGTCACTACAGGGACCAAAGGTGCAGGGTTTTAATAATTACACAATGGCCACCTAAAAAGTATCACCACAAACAACACATGTAAACATCCTGTTTACTTACCCTCTGTCTCTGAAGTGAAGTGAGACGCATTCAACCTCTCCAAACAGCGAGAAGCGTTCTCTCAGCTCATCGTGCGTCATACAGCTACCTATTCTGCCCACGTACACCACCCTGCGCTCGTCCTGTTTGGGCAGGATTTCATACATTACCGTTGTTAATAGTTCACTGATAATGGCACAGCACAATACATTAAGCTATGTGTTAATACTCACTATGGCTTTTAGTTTTTGGATCCTCATCTCATGCTGTCTCTTGCGTCGCTTTGACTCTGTGCTGCCTTTGTGATAATCTGTTGGGCTGAAGAAAAAACAAACACTGATATAGGTGTATAAACAGTTATGCTGTTGCTGTAGAGCCAGAGATATTTAAAAGCTATTTTGTCCTATATTTCAGCCTGTCTGTGTCCAGTTCAACAAAGCCAAAAGTCCCACGGACCTGTAAACGTCTCTCCAACGCCGCGGGTGGTTCCGAGGCGATGGTGACCTGGACTGGGACCAGGACTTAGACCTTGACCTGCTAGGCCGTGAATGTGGGTAAGGAAACCTGTAGCTGTGCAGTGGGGAACAAGAGCGAGAAGAGGACGATGAACTGGAACTGCTTTCTGAACGCCTGGGACGGAACCTGCAAGGCACCAGGAAGTAGATTTGAGTCTGGCAGTTAAACAACACAAAGTGCTACTCGAGGGACAGAAGTGGGTTACCTCTTTCTTCGAGGAGAGCGAGACCTGGAGCGGGAGGGTGATGGTGATGATGATGATGAGGGCGACGAAGAGGAAGAGGATGGAGAGCTAGAACCTAAATCAGAATCAGGAGACCTTCTCCGGTAACCCCTCTTCTGCCTTCCTCTCTCAGAAGGGCTGAGTGGCTTCGTATTGTTTTTCTCTGCCTCAACTGCAAGACCAGTCTGCCGTATCGGCAGGGACAGGTCTATGGGAAGTTTTTCCTCTACTGAACTACTGCTGACGTGCTCAGTTGATGTCTGCTGTGCACACTCCTCGGAGATAACAGCTCCTAAATCGGAGGGAGTCTCACAGGATGGGATGTATTTTGTGTGCACTGAAGTGCTACTTGAATCATGTGTGGCCACTTGTGTTTTGGTTGGGAGGTTAGGAATACCTTTAGGAGAATTCTGATTTTTGTTACCCTCAGATATACAATAGTCATGGTCTGAGGTTACAGATGCAGGTAAATGCATCTGAGACAAAGTGCTGGTAACAGGGGAATTTGAGAGACTTCCATGTATCTTCTTGGGTGGCAGAGGACGGGGGTTTATTATCTGAATGGCTTTGGATGCAGGAAATTTGGGCTTTTCAGGATTCGTCCTCTTAGGGATCAAAGGGGAAAGTTCCATGTCCTGAGTACTGAGAATGACATCGGTGCCAAGAGGTTCTGGAATGGCTGCAGACTCTGGCATTTGACAAGGATGTCGAACGAGTGGTTTTGGAGTCTTAAGTAATTGAACTGAAATCTTAACATTGTCCATAATTTGTTTTAGGAATTGTCCTGGTTCTACAGTTTGAGGTCCATAAGGTTCTTGGTCTGTTTGCAGTCGTTGAGACTGCTGTGTAGTATCCAGTGCTTGCATGCTAGTTGCTAAAATCAGAAAATAAATCAGATCACTATGTAAAACAGCTATACGTATGAGTTCCAACAAATATAAAGGATAGATCATAATCTTACCCAAGTCCCTATTACAAATGCTCTCCACAGGTCTGGTCTGATAATACGTCTCAGAACGGTCCTCAGCTGTAGACATCAGGTCACTAATTTTTCTATTACCCTTTTCTATGGCTGGAAAATAAGGAATCGACGAGATTCATCCATGGTAACGAATGAAAAAACCAACAAAGTGATCTATGTAAATAGTGTGAGAGTGGTAAATCACCTTGCGTTTCCTCAAACTGTTCCAGCAAGCTGGTCAGATCGGTGGCCTCTATTCCTGAAAACACAATGTAGGCAAACATGAGAGGAATGCATAGAAGAAGAAAATACATACAGTATACGTCCATTTCATTCTTTCATCAACACAGTTGACAGAAAAAGCCAAACAGATTACCTGAGTCCACCTTTGGGGTTTGGACACTACGGCTAGCCTGAGGACAGATTGGCAACTCCTTGAAGGCAGAAATCACGAGGGAAGCTCCAGTAGACCTCTCCTCTACTGGGACGACAGTGTTACCAATAGTGGATGGATGAGTGGAGTGTAAAAAGTAGGTGTGACACTTGGCTTGTTTTGTCTGAGCTGGACTGGAGGACATAGCAACATTTGGCAAATGCTTATTTTCTTTGGTTGGACTTTGACTGCATTGTTGATGCTGTGGATCCTTGCATTCTGAAAAAGGTTTAGTCCATGTCACAGTTTGACACTTTTCCGGAGAATGAGAATGGAGAGAGACAGGCTCTACTTTTAGAGGTTGTTTAGAAACACTGGTTTTGCTAATTTCCTGAAGCTGGTGGGTGCTCTCTGCTTTAGGATACTGGTGTAGTAAGAGTACTTCAGACTTCAACTCTGGTGAGGATGGCCCTATTTTAGGTAGCTGCTTCGAAGCCTTTTTCTGGATTTCCTGAAGGAGGCTGGTGTTCTTAAGGGGGGAAGCTCTGTTAAGAAACACCACTCTGGGCTGGGGCTCTGGGGAGGAACAGGTAATTGGTGGCAGTTTCAGCTGGATAGACCTAGCCTTGGGTGGCTTCGCTACAGGCAAAGGCAGGAGGACAGGATTAGGAGGATCACTATTCTTTAATGCAAGTTTCTTTTCGGGACTTGACCTACTTTGCGTAACACACACATTTAGGGGGGCTGTGTGGTCCGAAAGTGGACAAGCAGGTGAGACGATTTTGGATTCAATCCTGGCGCGCTTTAAACCACTATGCCGTACAGAGTGTTTAGCCTCCACAGAGTCAGAGCCATGGGAAGGTGAGGTCTTGTGACCATTAAGACAGTCATTATCATATCGAGGGTGGGTTGTCTTTAGTCCGCATTTTTTGTGGGCTACGCCCTGAAAACAAAATATGGGAGACAACTCTGTCGGGGTTTCAGGCAGGCAGGGCCACTTTGCAGTGTTGTTCCCTTGTTTTTCCACAAGGGGCAGCCTCTTATGGCGCAGCTGCCGGTACTCTTGCAGGCTAAGGGATTTGGGCTTTGTCTCGCATTGTGGGGGTGGGGCATAATCACTTTGAAGTCCTGAAGGGGGTGTTACGAGTTCTGGTGCTGTGAAAGATATTTTGGTTCCATTATGTGAAGGTGAAAAAGTAATTGCAATTCCATTTTCTCTCATAGGCTCATTTTGGTTAGGCTCTTCTTCCCCAGGTGCATCAAAGTTTGTCACCTCAATAGGACCAAAGCTCACCCTTTTCTTTTCTCTGGATGGTTGAATTTTGGATGCGTCACGATTCACCAGAACGCTCCTCAGTTCCCTCTCAACTCTACCTTCATGTCCCGTCTCCGTTGTCTCGTCATCAGACACGTCAACATTGATCTCCTGATCACTATCACCAGAAGGTTCCTCATACTTTAATATCTCTCCTGGAGAGGACAATGTGTCCTCTGTGCTGAATTTACCCAATGAGGAGGCAATGTGATTCGGAGTACTCGACAAGCCCTTGCCCCTTTCCTCCAGATGCACCTGGAGAGAGTATGGGTGCATGAGTTTCACCAGGTTGACCAGAGACGTCGAGGTGAAGACCTCTATTTCAGCCTCTGTTTTTGGAACTGCCGCTTCAAGTGAACTGGCGGGGCGAAGTGATTTATGACGAGACTGTCTGAGACCCTGGGGGAGTGTGGGACCTTGTCCTTTACACTTGGCTTTGTCCTCTCCATCGCTCCGCTGTGCAGAAAATACATTATGGCATCTGAGCCTAGATCTTCTCAGTCTGTCAGCAATTGATTCCTCCTGAAGGGACGAAAATGGCAACAGCTACATGTAAGTACCTGTAAGGCTATGACAGTAGAAACCGCACACAGCGTTTTGTTAAAGTTTAAAGAACTTTTCCATTATGTGTAAATAAATGTCCATTTCACTGGTATTCTTTCTGATGACACATCCAAGCCACATGATTCTACAAAGCATGCTTTTAGGGTTTGTAGAGACCCTTTGTGTCCAAACATTACACACTACAACACAATATAGTACAATAACTGTGTACAATATAGTACAATAACTACCCACAGACAATTAAATATCTGGTACTGTTTAGTTTTTATAGTTACTTCCTAATTGGTTAATATACTCCAGTGTTATGACCTCTATTGTTAGGAATCATCTTATATATTCCATATATTGCTCCTTTACTTATTGAATTTGAAAATAATAACAAAACAACAATAATAACAATTTGTAATTGTAGTTAATTATAATTATGTTTTGTTTTTTTGTTTCAGAACCTACAAACACATCCAACATGCAAGGGTGCCCTGAAGCCAAATGCCTGTACACACTGACCCCAAATAAAGTTTAAAAGAAAAAGATATCCTTGTCCTGATGAGAGATAGCTAACCTCTCTTAACCAGCTCAACATTTCAAACCTTTATTATATCCATTTAATTCAATAGGATCCCCAAAAGGAAGGATTAAATTCAAACCTTTACAGTGGAAGGAGCCAAAGAGGCAGAGTTGGAGGAAGAAAACACAAGTTCCCTGGCAGGTTGATCTCCAGCTAGACTCAACAGCTTCCTTAACTAAAACGGTAACAGAAAAGAAGATAAATGAAAGCTACAGCATGTAAGATTTTTTTTAAAGAAAATACTTCAAACATTTAAATATTGTTATAATTTTGCTATTAGAGAGTGATGTATGAGTGATGCAACAAACTGTTGACTGCTGTTTGGCTCTGTTACAGCTATTTGAATCAGCTGTGATTCCTTACTTCAAGTATATAAACGAAAGCGAGGGAGCCACCAGGTGGCAATGTCTCATTCAAACAAGGTTAAAACTGTGAGGCAAAAACTGTGGCAGCAGACTTGATTTAGCCTGGCACATTGCACTCGCCTCAAGAAGTGCAAAATGTACAGGCTCTAACTCTAAATGTTAATTACATTGACTGACATGCTCTACTGACATGCAAACCACTCAGGCCCCTGTTTTCTCAGGCTGTACTATCAACTATGAAGTTATAAACAGATCAATGGTAAATGGGGGCATGGGTGGTTTAATGGGTGCATAAGCTACATTACACATCAAGTTTTTATTTTATGAGAGGACAAATTATCACGAAAGATAATGGAGCTCAGTAACACGTCACAATATTATTATTTTTAACCACAAATAGCTTGTGCACCTACCGTAGAATGTTCCCCGTGCTCTTGGTTCATGAGGAGCTCGGTGTCTGGCAATGTGTCAAAAGGAGACAGAGTTCCCTCACTGTTTTCCCCTCTGTCCAGTATCTCAGTCAGGGCTGTTAGCAAGGTGGACTCGTTCTCTTCATCCACTTCACTCTTATCCTAAACAAGAAAGAATCATTGGAGGGTTTTAAAGCAGTGATGTGACTGGAGATAATGGTACAGACTTGTCCGCTATGAGGCTGACCTCGGAGGAATTAGGAGAGTCTGCAAAGATGGCCAGGATGGACTGGTCCATGCATGACTGTGTGTTCATCACACTTTCCATATCCAGTTTGTTAAGGGCTGCCTAGAGAGAGAGAGAAATAAAAGGAACAATTAAAACAGTATATTTAAGAAACCACATTTTGCTTCTACTATTTGCACACAGTCATACAAACATGTACATTTCTAACTCTATGCAAATCTGTTCTGCTTTGTATAGTTTAACTTAAGATGTGGGCCTCGCCTTGGGTGTGCCCCCAAATTGGGGCACTGACTATATGATAATAACTTCAGATTAACCATCAAAACTCAGATGGTAATAAGCAGCGAAATGTTTTAGAAAACATTGTCACACAAAAAAAGAAAATGTCACTACAATATAATACATTTTGGTGTGATGATGCAACATTTTCCCTGAGGGATCTAAATCAGGGATAGGATTTGAGTGGCCGAAAGAGTAGGAGTAGTAGTAAGAGCAGAGTAAGAGTAGTAAGGGTACATTCTTTCAGGCCTCCACCCCAGGGTAATAAGGCCAAGCAGGATATTGTTCTAGAGGGGGTGACTTGCATGCCATCTCTGGGAACCAATCAGACACGTGGAACAGTCCTCAGAGCCTTTATCAGATTCACTGACCTGAAACCTCTCTCTCTGTTCATGGCCTTTACCGAAAGAATGCAGGAAACGATTGATGTAAAGTACAACGGGGTAACGTTATTGTTCATCGACGGACAAGGCACTGACAATAACTGGTTGATCAATTTGATCACTTAAAAGTAAACCGCTCTCTATGACATGCCACCCCTTCAGAATGTTGTTCCAAGACGTAAATGTATTGGAATTATTTACTGCTTACTGATGTAACACATATACGGAATGAGTGAAACTGTCAAAAACCATTAACATTGTTGTAATGCACCTAAATATTTCCCAGCTCTCATTGAATGAACTAACTTAGTGCACTCCATATCTAATGGGGGTAGTATTCCTAGCTTCAGCTTGCTAGCCACGTGTCGCCACGCGTACATGTGGCACCGGACACGGTAATGCCACGTCTCAAACGCGCTGGCTGTTTTATTCGGTATTCACTTTTAAACAAAAGTTGAAATTGTCGATAAACCATACCTCGTGAAGAGTGGCATTGGATAGAAAATCAGTATTGCCGGCATTTGAATTGGTCTCTTTCCTCATGCCATGAGCCGCCATCTTGCAGTTCCGCACATGGTGCTCTGGCAAGGAACACACGTGGTCGCTGTCCAAAACTAGAATACTGATCTGGAATCGGTGTTGTATTATCTTCAGAGTTCCATTTCTTAAGCAGAGGAGAGGAAACCGACCTTGGGTCAGCTACACGGTTCTGGAACAGTTTATCGCCTTAATGTAAAGATGGACTTCATGAATGTGTAAATTTACACTACAGTATTCTGCTAGACAGTGTACGTATTAATTATGAGAATACTGCGTTGTACAATAAACTATTGATATGTTGTCGGTTTTTTATAATCAACGTTATACAGTACAAAAGTGACATCTAGCGTCCAGATAAAATCTTAAAACACACGTTAAAACGGTCATATGTTGGTTGATATATGGTCTCTAAGTTACATGTAACAGACGACGTTCAGTCAGCTATGTTAACCATTAGGCCTACCATAATTCAATTTTTACTGACATTAATACCATGTCAAGTGTTTGCGTGTGACAACATTTATGGACGTGCGCGGAATAGTTCTATGGTGCACTGAGGATTACAAATCACTTACTTTGGGTTGCCATGGGGACATATCTGCGTTTGTTGACATAATCACTAAGCAGCACCAGTCAACTAGCCAATGTTGATGTTGAGCGCCAGAAAAGAAATAGTGGCTCCGGATAACGTAGAAAGATACAAAATGTGGACTTTAACTGGCAAAAAGGTTACTAACAATTAAATATTTTGGGGGAATTGAATGATTTTTTTTTTAGGAATATATTGAGTAGCCAAATGTATGTTGAAAAATGCATATGATGACATCCTGTCATTATAGGAGAATGTTATTAGCTTGCAATAACTGTTTAACCGGTTCAATTGTTGACAAATGTACTGATTGTAATAAGTCACTTTGGATAAAAGCGTCTGCTAAATGCTGCAAATGTAAACAAGGAAAAGAAATAGGGTTAATGAAATCAATCTAAAAAGAGTTTGTTTTTGAAGTGTTACAATCCAAGTTTTTTTCTTTCTCTACCGGGTATTTAGACCCTTATTCCAACAATTCCTGCCATTAAACCTCTCATTTGATTATGCATAATGTTAGGTTAAGCAAGGCCATACAAATATGAATTGGGTTAGGATTAGCTATAGATTTAGGTTAGGCCTATGGAATTTTTGTAGTATGATAGTTATATTGTTAGTTTAGGCATAAAGTTATAGATACTTAATTTTTGTTTTACCTGTATTCCAACAATTACTGGTAAAGTTTAGGTTAGGCATTAAACTCCTTAGACATATACTTAGGTTAGACCTATAATAATTGTTGGAATACACCAAAAACAAAAGTGCGGTTACGTTTAGGTGTAAGGTTTCCTAGGAATTCCTACCCATGTTCCATTAACCACATAAAAACAAGGCATTCATACCTTTGGTGTGCTACATAAGATTGTTTGGCACCTTGATGCTGAAAGTTAAACAATCATAATACTCCACTAACAAAATAACTAAAAGTGTGAATTGAATTTAATAAAGGAAGAGCCACTGCATGAAAAACAGAAGTGTCTCCTGTGTGCATTTCTCTTGTTTTAAACAGTCACAAATATGTTCATGGCATAAGGGATCTCACACCTGGGACCCCTAAGGCCTAACACATACAATTATGCTCTGGGTAGTGTACATAAACGCACGTGCACACGTCACCAGAGTCCCAGCCTGGGCGATCCTCGATGGCATCGCTCTGCCCCCCAGGGGCCATAATTATATAAGGTGGAAATGTAGGTGGAGCTTAAAGGGGAACTACTTTGTCCCCAACCACCATGGCTCATACATCTGTTGTAATCTGCTTTTGCCACTAGATGGCAATATAACTATTAGCAATCTGTTATTAAAAAGTAATTTAAATCATCTGTTAATTTTAAGTAGTATCCATGGTATAATGTGTACTCCCTGACTGTGTTATAGCGACTCTCTCTCTCTCTCTCTATATATATATATATATATATACAGTATATCTCAGCTCACTGTTTATATTTGTGAAGCACAACCGTTCACCAAAAGGGGGAGGGGTAGTGTGAGCCTACAGATGAGCTTTGTATGGGAGGGTAGAGAGAAAATACCACCCTGTCGGTAATCAGGTGTAGGAGGGGCACGGGCTCTGATTTTTTAACCACAACAATGTGTTGTGGGAAGAATGGGAATTCTACAAACTGAGGAGTTTACTTTTAATAACACTCTCTAATATACTCTACACCGTGTCCATCTACTGCTGTGTTGTGTACTGTATTTGTATTTCTGCAACAGATGTGTTATCTAGCAGATTAGCATGGAGATGACCTTTTGGCTGAATGTCACAGTGGCACACAGTCTCTGACTGCTTAGTATCAGGGAGGTATGCTAGCAGGACCAGCTCACACATTATTATTATTATGAACAATGAAGCTCGCTCTCTATGGCTCCTATATTGAGACAGACAGTGACTAAATCTGGTCATATTACAGGACTATATGAAATTTATGACTTATTGGCGTAATCATGTATTATCAGTGTAAACATAGTTTGTGTCACTTTCTCTGTCCATCCTTAACCTAATATAATCTTTTATTTATCCCATAGGTTTTCTCTGTTTATACATACAGTATCTGATCTACTAATGGTCTGTTTGACCATTTTCTTTCATCTCTCAGTCCATATAGCCCATCTCATCCTCCGTCCACCGTCTTGGAGTAACCTCTCTCTAGCCCACCCCCACCGTCACCCCCATCCCCTACCCCCTACCCCCTACAGCTCTCCAAACATGCACTGACTGAAATGGGGCCAAAACATCTCTGCCTCCAACTGCGTGTGAGTGTGTTTATGAGTGTGTGTGTGTTCAGAAGGGAAGGAGGAAGGGGGGGGGGGCTTTTTGTAAGTGGGTCACCTTACTGCTGTATCTAGCATCCAGCCTCCACATCATTACATTGCCATGCACACACACGCACGCACGCACCACACGCACACACACACACACACACATACACACTTTTTATCCTCACTCCATCAACTGCCCCGTTTTCCACTCAGGCCTGTATACTTTTGGCAGCAAACCTAAAGTGCCCAGAATTAGAGCATCTCTCTTCCTCTTTGTTTCTCTCTCTCTCTTATCCCTATTCCCCCATGCCTTCTGGAGTGGCTTGAACCCCCGCCCCCCCAAGAATGAGAGTAATGAAAAACTCTCCTCCGTTCTCCTCTGTTCATGCCTACTCCTCTTCTCCTCTCCCAACTTCCCGTCGTCCCTCATGAACGAGACTCCCGCGGTGTCAAGGTATAAGCACTCTAATGTGTGGCCCTCTCTCTCGTCTGGGTGTTTGACCGATTTACTGTGTGTGTGTGCACGTGCGTCATCGTTTGTTCGCACAAGCACGTGTCTGTCTAACAGTGGGGAGCGGTAGATCTGCATGGATATATGCTGGTCCTGTTATGGACTGTTGTGTATGTGTGTGTGTGTCTTCCAGTAGCCTTGGATGCTCAGTCATGCCATGTCTTGTGCCCCAGTGAGTGAGTGTGTGTGTGTGTGTGTGTGTGTGGCCTTTCAGACATAAGGTGACACTGAGAGCAGTGTGTTTATAAAAAGGCAAAGGCACTCTGATCTTTAACCTGACACCTTCTCTACAGGGAGGGGGGGGGGGGGGGGGGGGGGGGGGGGGGGGGGGGGGGGGGGGGGGGGGGGGGGGGGGGGGGGGGGGGGG
>JAOEHI010053891.1:0-14663 GCA_025447815.1 Percopsis transmontana | reverse complement strand
GGCTCTATAGAAATCTGGCACCCTAATGAACGAAATTGAACTGAGAGAGCGTTCAGTTCACAGACACCAGAATGAACAAGTTCACAGTAACGTTCATCAGGCAGTAATACAGCACGTTCAGTTCACGTTTTCACCCAAAATATGAACGCGTTCATGAACTATCGTTCAATGAACGTGTTCAGGCACATCACTGGTAATGAGGACTTATGGAGCCAGGTGAAACCTCAGCATGCTGTATTTAAATATCGACTTGCTTGAGAGGAAAGAATAGTGCAGAAACAAGAGGGCGGTGACCTCAATGTGTAATTTGCCATCGACCCTGTGCATTTACATGAACGTGTCAGGAAAATAACGGGGGATAATCCCAGCAACACCGCAAGGGCAAAAGATCTGATAGGACTCAACAGGGTGCACAGGAAGGCGGAGGGCAGTGACCCCTACCTGAAAGACGCTCTTTGTGACACGGTTGACAGCACATCACTAGTATATACGCTCACTTGAAACATGGAACAACAAACACAAGTGGCATTAGGTGGATCATCTGCAAAGACGAGAATGGTCAAAGCCCTGCTACTGTGTCTGCTAAATCAGAGGTTCTCAAACTGTGGGTCGGGACCCCGAAATGGGTTGCTTGATGCTTCTGGGGTGGGGGGGCATTAAATAAATTATTAATAAATACTAATACAAATGGCATATATATATACAGTATATACGGTATATATATAGTTATATTCTCTTCATTTATTTTTGTTTTTATTAGTAGGCTATCACATGTGACAATTGCAGCTAATAAACTGTACTGAATATATTCTAGTTTTTAGCTTGGCTTTATTTGAACAAGAGATTGTGATTTGTGTTCTGTAAACCGTGTGGTCCCATAATCAAAGAATCAAAGAATTGGCATGCAATTTTTATGCATGTTCAAAGCAAATTGAGATTGAAATGGGTGCAAATTGAGGTTAACATGGCATCCGGTGTAATTGACAACATATTTTGGATGGATTGGGTCAGTTTATGTTGTATATCTCCAGCCAGTGGTGCAGAGCTAGTTTTGGATTGACTAGCTCTGCAGCACTAACTAGACTCTAGGTTTTAAAAAAAACTGTTCTCATAGGTTTAGTTGACTTGACTTCTGTGGATGAGTATGAATGTTTTTTTAATATAGGTACTTTACCCCATTATAAATTAAAGATGCCATTCACAGATTGTTGGTGCTTTTGAGCAACTGACTACTCAAAGGAAATTAAGAGACAAAAACAAAACATAGAGAATATTGCCATCTGGTGGCCAACAGAACTATACAGGCCTTCTATTAAAATTCAGGTAGGCCTATGTTATATTTGTGATATTATAACATTATGAGTTAGGAAGTATAGCCGTGTGAATCATTGAAAGGGTATAAATATAAAAATATTTAAATATATAACTACACATGGAAAACTATTTTCATAGCCAACAATTTGGGGGGAGTAGTAAGGTGGTAGCGCAGTAATTATTTTGTGTTAAATGTTCCATTTTTATGTTTCATGTTTGCAATTATTATGAATTTAGAACAAACATGTAGGCTACAGACATATTATATAGACACCATTTTAAAAGGACCAAATATGTCCTATAAAGTTTGTTGTGTCTCGGGACAGAAATTAAAGAGCTGGAAGTTTCTGTGTAGTCATCTAAGACCTGCCCCCAATTAACCTCATTGCTCTTGGTCCGGAGGGAGGAGCCAATCAAATGAAGAGCACACATTTAGAAACACTGATAACTGAAGTGATTTTATGACATAAACTGGTAGTAGCAGTATGCCAAACACTGTTGGTGCATAGTTTTAGGATGTGTGGATATACTGGATTGTAAACCATATAGCCTATCAATTGCTTTCATGACATCAGGGGGTTGATAAAATCCAATAAAATTAGATTCCTATGACCATAAAAAAACATTTCCCTGCATTACGTTGCCTGTGGGATCCAATGGTGCCTGAGAGAGTTCAACTACAACCCTAAATAATAGGCTGCAAACACAGAACAAGACTTGTTTTACATTCCAGACTGCCACATCTCTTTTGGTTTCATTATTCTCTCTCTAATGAACTGGAGTAGGAGGCCAAGAAAGGATCATGTACATAAATCTTTTGAATTCTAAGCTACTGCTCAGAATTCAAAAGATTGGATTAAAAAAAGACACAGCCCCTGTAAATAGATCAGTATCATTGCTATGCTTGTTCATATTTGTCCAGTGTGGCTATAGACTAAATCGACAGACAGGCGTATGGATCTGATTAGAATCCTTTAAAATTAAGACCAGTTCCATATCCGTATGAGTTATCGGGTTAGTGTGGGTTTTACTTCCATCTTTGTACAATCATAACTGATGGGTTTTGTGAAACAGTTAGAATGTTGTGTTACAAGGTTAAATCTGCCAAGCTTGTACAGCTATCAGCATAGCCCATAGCATACATCAGTACAGCTTGTACATGATTTAAATTCTTTAGACACATCCCTAGACACCACCTAAACAAACTGACATGCTTTTCATATCGGTGAGTTCTGATTAACTTTGACAGACTGTAAAGATGTATAAGAATGACTCTATCGAGGCAAAAGTTTAGCTTTCTGTTGGAATATGTTGATTTTGCTTGGCCTGATTGGCCTTAATGAGATGTGGGAGTTTATATACCCACTTCAAGGGGTATTGGAAAACTGGAGGGGATTACTAAAAAAAAAAAAAAAATTTAAAATGTCCCCTTGCAGAACAATTTTTACTTCATTCCTGAAATAATACCGTGTGCTCAGGTGAAAATCTTCATCAGAACGTCACATCCCTGTTTTGCCATGCCGGCTGTCCTTTTTTACAGACATTGTTAATGGCTCTGTGATTACCTCCATTGCCAGCTCAGAGGTGGAACAATGGCCTCCTATTCCGCTTCTGTACCTTTTACACAGAACAGCGAGGCACAATGAAGGCGCAATATTCTCGCCTTTAAAACACTGTGAAAAAGGGCTAGTGCTTGGCATAAGTGAGAGACATCTGGAGAGAATACTTAGCGCAAGGGGACACACTAGTAGCAAAGCATCCTCTGACCTGGGGGTCCTGTTTGCATAAAAATTTATAATTTTTTTCCCCCTCCACGTCCACGGCAAACAGAACGGTGTCAGAAACCCGCTTAATAATAATTAAAACAAAATTAAAACTCTCCATTGTTGTGGTTTTCATGTTGCCGAACTTTGTGAGTAAAAAAAAAAGTTTTTTGCAGTGTTTTTTCTTTTTCTCGAGAAATTATATTTTTCAAACATCGAATTTTTCCCTCTCAATGTCCCTTCCGGGGCTCCGTACTATAATGATGTTTTCTGTTAATTATGCCTGTTTTCAGCCAGGTCATTGTACTTATACAAAGTTGTACATTTCCCTCCTCTGTGTTTAGTATATGGCTCTCTACTCTTTTACTGTAGCAGGATAGTTCCGTTGCAAGCGGCAAGACGTGCTGTGTTTCTGGGCATGTGATTGGCTACGTCACTGTGTTCTCTAAAACCTGTCCAATCAGGAGTGTTGTACTGGCAGCATTAAATATTACAACACGCAGAATCATGGCGCAGCAAGACCAGAGAGATCTGCAACATCAAAGTTTAATTTTGGATTGAGGCTTTGGATCTTTGCGATTACTTTTAAATCTTTAAAATTGCTATAGTTGCTTACAGTCTAACGTAAATATTGGTAAGTACATCAAAATGCGTTCTGTCCTTGAATGTGGTTGTGGTTTGCTCGAAGCAAACGATAAAACATACCGACATTTGTCTAATCTGAACATGTAACGTTAACGTTAACGTTAAATTAAGGTTTACTAATCCATGCCGATCATTTTCAGCATGAACGATCGTATCGTATGCTTTATTACGACTGCTTATGCCTTGGGCCTAGGCTACTTGTGACATACAGTAAGTTGCATACTGTATGACTAATTATAAGGAAAAAAAACATTTATCCTGTAAAATACCTAACTTTTGTATTCAACATTAAGATATCTTTACTCTTCCCACTGGAATATCAATTTTAGGGATTATAGCACTATTCAATTCATACAGAAGTTGCTTGAATAAATAATTAAATACAAATGCATTCAAAAAATAGCGGTGACAAAGCCTCTCCCTCTATACCATTAAACAAGCCTGAAAGGTTGTACCCAAATAATGTCCCCCATATTCCCAGGATTAGTCCTGGTTTATCTCATTCAGCTATCATATGTGGACTGTGATAGTTTGTACACTGTTTTGTTAACGTTATGGTATCAATACACACTCTATTCCATGCTCTATTCTCTCTTATCTATGTAGTGCTGCATTTCGGGAGCTTCACATTGGCCCTGTCCACATGGAATGTGATTCCTGTGGCTGCACTCTGGGCTGCCTTTTTATGGCCAAGCTCAGCTGTGGAGAACCCAGAGTTTGTGATCGCCTTAGTATGTCTTGAGAGACAGCTGTTTTGTCCTGTGCATATGTCTACAAGGTGCAGTGTCAGATGAGAGTATTACAATAGGTTTTGTTCTGGCTAAACTCTTACCATTTTGTAAACTGCAATTGTATTCAACTAGTTTTGGTAATTGTCACTTGCTTAAACAGTTAAGATGTTCCTGTGGTGTTGATAAAAGTGCCAATCTGTACAATGCCTAAATTGTATTCAATTTCTTAGCAGTGGTAATTATACCATACCCAGCAATGGGCAATAGGCCAACCAGTTGAGGTGATTTACTCTGTTCCCACGAACAGAGCAGTTACCAGGAAAAAAAATACTAAATCCTGGGACTTTTTACTGTAAACCACAAATTGTGTGTTTCAGTAACGCATAAATAAATACAAAAACTAGACAAACACCTAAGTACTCAAGTTAAAAGCATGCTGGATGGCGATACAATATGTTTTCTTGCTGTTTTATTGGAAGTTTACCTTTTTTATCAACACTGCTTTTAGTCAGACCAGTGATGCCAGCTATATTGGTAGTAACCCTAACATTACTAATGTCAAAGAAATGCATTTCGACGGGTGACACAGTTGTTGGACTAATTTATAAAATTTTTACTTGTCAGTAGGTGGTCGACTCATTGACTCATCTGTGAATACAAAAGGGCAAATTTTAACAACCAGCGCTTAGACCAATTTGTACTGTACAGAAAATAACATAATAACTTACAAATGACAATTAGGCTGATACAATTGAACATAAACTGACTAATTTTCAACTGATATGACTGAAATTATATGTTCTTGACAACAATAGATTGACAACGTGTCCGCCCACATCATGTGCTATTTCAAGCACAAACGTTACACGCAAACCTTTTTAACCTAGACTATACTAAGAGCTGTGAGTAAGAGCCTTGCCTCTTTCTAGAGGGGATTCCACCTCATAAGTCATCCCTAGCAGTAGGCCATGAGTTCAGTTCCTGCACCAGACAGGAGTCTGCTGTTCTGGTGAACATGGTGAAAGGGGGATACATAGCTGCGTCGCCTTGGTGGGCGGGGTAGCAGGCATGTTGTAGTCACATGCTGCCTGCCTCACTGGGCTCTCTGTATTCCTCAGATACCAGTAACTGTTTCCACACCCCTGCTCTTTTCCTCCCTCTGTCCTTCCCTCTCCCCTCGCCTCCCCCCCTTTGAGAGTATATTCTGTCAGCTATTCCAGGGGCAGCTTGGTAAACACACTAACCGTAAGTTGCTTAATACCTCTGGTTGTTTGCTGAATGTTTACCAAGGTACTCTGGCTAAGTGCTTCTCCAAATCCTGGTTGTTGATTTTTGAATTTTTGAATTCACATTATCGATGAACGATAAATCTAAATTGTGGGCTAATAAACAAGCAACATTGTTAATGTCCTTCATTTCAGTGCTCAACAGTGGAAAACTATTAACACAGATTTATAAGTAAATATAGTCCTGACTCACTCAAAAGCATGGTTCCACATCTCTCTGTAAGAAAATGGTATTATGCACATACAGAAGGTAATCGCTCAAACAGAAGGGATGTCTGGTCTGTCTAGTATAGGACTAGGTTGTCTACATAGTAACCCCTGAGGCCCAGTCTGTCATTCTGGAGTGGTTTGATGCCTCACAGAGCTATGTGGACTGCACCATTGTTGAACCTCAGTGTGGAATGCGAGCTTGGCTCTTCAACAGCTCAACATCCTCTGGACATCTCTGTAAAGAGATACCTGTCTATTTTAAGATGGAATGATTATCCCGAAGCCCAACAGGAGTAATTTATTTTGCCATAATGGTGCTCTCTAGAAGGCTGTTCAACAACCACTTTTTAAAGCATCATCATCGGGGGGTGAGTAGAGAGGAACTCAGATAGGGGAGTGGCTGGCGCTGTCGGAGCTTGAAACCATACGTTTTTGTAATGAGTAATTGCGGACACAAATCCATGAGTGTACCTTAAGTGCAGTAATAAGAACATCAGAATACTAACACCTGAAACGGAAATATGTAAATATTCACATCTCCAGATTATCAGTTCTGACTCCTCCTTCAGAAATTGATATTATCAAAGACAAGAGGCCAGTGAGCCAGCCCTGACATAGCCAGTAGGTAAATCTTATGCAAACAACCATGGATATTGAGCAACTGAGTCCCTAGGTAGTGCAATTTGATACTCACCATAGTGCATTTATACTGTTTGCTATTCACTTCATGGGCTGAGGAACTGAAATGGCATGTTTAATGCAATAGGCCCATATATTTAATAGATTTCTAGCTTTATTTTAATTTCCAATGCCATCATTTCATACACCAGGTTATGTTACATTCATTTATCAAGATGTTTGTCATCTGAATATTTTGTATCTCATTACAATTAGAGTGGAAGAGAGAAGTTAAAAGTACCAAATGTAATTTTAACAACCTGCACATTAAATATAATTTTTTCCAATCTCACAGAGAAATTACTTATATCAAAATAATACTCATAAATTCTCTGTAATTGCAACAAACGAATAAGACATTTATGTAGAAGATTGTCCCTAGAAGATGAGCAGGGAAATGATTCACAGAGCTCATTAAAATAAGCCTTTTATGTGTTTCTGTTTGTGTGCAATGATCAAAGTCCTGCTCCTGCAGTGTTTGTACAACCTTAATGGATTGGACGACTGTGTTTTGCTCTACCGCTGTGCTTACGGTAGCAAGGCTTCCTGGGCTCGGCTGGCACTCGTGTAGAAGGCCAGTTACTCTGTTGACCACAGAGACATTGCAGAGGTGTTGATACTATCCCTGCAGCTTCAGTCAACAGTGTGTTAGGTGTTCTCCCAAATAAATCATCCCGTGCCCCAACCCCTCTCTGGAAATGGACACTGCTGGTGTATTTATAGTCCCTGAGCACAAGCAGAGCCTTTTTCATAAACGGGTAAAGAGCGTGGTCATATTCACCAGTTAAGAATTGCTGTGTGTTGCCTTCATATATTCTAGAACACAGACTGCTGCTATCCTTGTTGAAAACGCCTGGCTGGGCTTGGCAGGTAGGGAGAATGAAATTCTTCCAGAATTCAGGGGCTTTGACATTGTAGGTATCAATGTAATTACGTTGGCCGTTAGATTGATGACATTTGCGTTATTGCTGAAACAGCTGATTGTTTTTGTGTGCCAGGGAAATGGTTTGAAATGGACTAAAAGTTCATAGATTTGAAACTGGGTTGTATGAATATTTCTGTCACGGTTTGTTTGCGGACTTCCGAGCCGTACCACTTCCTTAATGAATATATACACCTTACCATACTTAAGTAATGAAGTCAGTTTATCATAAACTAATTTGTACCAATAGCAAACAAGAGAGGTTAAAAGGGTCAGTCATTTAGTTTACGGTCTCTTCCAGATGACAGCAGCATTCTGAACACGACCATCGGACGCTGAGAGACCCACAAGGGAGGCGAGATGGAGAAGCCAGCCTTGCAGACGCAGCCGTCCACGCTGCCCTTCTTCGACACCGCCCACGCGTTCAACCTGCTGCGGGGGATCCACGAGCTGCGAGCCGAGCGCAAGTTCTTCGACGTCACCCTGTGCGCGGAGGGCCGCGAGTTCCACTGCCACCGCACCGTGCTGGCCGCCGCCAGCACCTACTTCCGCGCCATGTTCGCCGGGACGCTGAGAGAGAGCGCCATGGACCGGGTGGTCCTGCACGAGGTGTCGGCCGAGCTGCTGGGCCTCCTGGTGGACTTCTGCTACACGGGCCGCGTCACGGTCACCCAGGACAACGTGGACCTGCTGCTGAAGACTGCCGACCTGTTCCAGTTCCCCTCCGTCAAAGAGGCCTGCTGCGCCTTCCTGGAGCAGCGGCTGGACGTCTCCAACTGCCTGGAGATCCAGGACTTCGCCGAAGCCTACGCTTGCCGGGAGCTGGCGGCCAGTGCCCGCCGCTTTGTCCTCCGGAACATCATGGAGCTAGCCAAAGGGACCGACTTTGAACGGTTGCCGTGGAAGCGGCTCCTGGAGTTCGTGTCGGACGACGAGCTGTGCGTGGACAAGGAGGAGGCGGCGTATCGGATCGCCGCGCGCTGGGTCAAGGCAGACCTTCAGCGGAGGCTGCACTACTGGCCCGAGCTCCTCCAGCAGGTGCGGCTGCCCTTCGTCCGGAGGTTCTTCCTGCTGGCCCACGTGGAGAGCGACCCGCTGGTCTACCTGTCGCCCACCTGCCTCCGCATGGTCAGCGAGGCGCGCAGCTTCCAGTCCTGCGAGTACGACCGCCATGACAGGCCCTGCCACCGCATGCGGCCGCGCCCCTCCACGGGCCTGGCGGAGATTCTGGTGGTGGTCGGGGGTTGCGACCAGGACTGCGATGAGCTGGTGACCGTGGACTGTTACAACCCCCAGACGGGGCAGTGGCGCTACCTGGCTGAGTTCCCTGACCACCTGGGAGGGGGCTACAGCATCGCTGCTCTGGGAAATGATATGTATGTTACAGGTAGGTTATTTCCTCTGCAAATGGACTTATTGCTTTTGTATTGGTATTAAGTATTTAAGTATGGAATAACCTATAATACCTTTCAATACTGCGGAGTCCTAACAAACCCATATCTGGAACAAAAACAATATGATTGAATCCTATTTAGCTATAATCTAAAAACATGTGCAAATAATAACAAAATGAATGCTGAACATATCATTTTTTAAGTATAAATCTATTTGGCTTTCACTTTCTTACTGCAGGCTGGGTCCAGGTAAGGTTTAAATCAGGTTATTTAATGCTCCTCTTAAAGTAGAGTATGAATCAGTGTGTGTAGTAGTTAGTTGCTGTAAAAACCCACTGTATTTCAAGGCAGTAGATTTCCAGTTAGGACCCCTTGTGAAATTGCAGAGCGCTTATAAATAAACTGGCAGGATATTGTGTGCCAGAACTTCAGTGGTGGATGAATCCACAAGAGGCCATCTCTCATTGTTAACAGCGAAACACTGTCCAGGTTTGCAGGGAAGAAAACATCTCAGGCCTTTTATATGCAGGGGTCATAAATCAATTGTCCTGGCTCTGTTCTTAGTGCTATGACAGTTACCTTGATGTCGACTTTGATACACTGTCCCACGTGGTGTTTTCACAAAAGACGTGCAGTCAGGTTGTTATTAGGTTGGGTGCATTTTGTCCTTGAAACTAAGTAGTAAAAATAGGAATGTTCACAGTGAAATGTCACTACTAAGGGAGATTGACTGCCTACAGCTGCATCATAGGCCACTTGCTTTTTCAATAACACATTCCATTGCCAATGTGCCATGAAGGTGAGAAAAATAAGATGCATGGAACTCTCTAGAATATGGACTTCTCAGTGGCTGATAATTAGCCTTTATTTGTCTAATTAGCCTCATTTGTTATTTACTTTTGGGTAGCCAATGCCATTAAAGAAGCATTTTCTGTTTTACGCTAGGTGGTTCGGACGGCTCTCGCCTCTATGACTGCGTGTGGCGCTACAGGTCCAGCGTCAACGAGTGGACAGAGGTGTCGCCCATGCTGAAGGCCCGGGAGTACCACAGTTCCTGCGTGTTGAAGGGCCAGCTCTACGTGGTGGCCTCGGACAGCACCGAGCGCTACGACCACGCCCTGGACTGCTGGGAAGCCCTACCGCCCATGCTACTCGCCATGGACAACTGCTCCACCACCACCTGCAGCGGCCGTCTGTACGCCATTGGCACTCTGACCGGGGAGGACACCATGGCCATCCAAAGCTACGACACTGATGCCAACCGCTGGTGCTTGGTCAACTGTGGCCAGCTGCCCCCGTGGTCCATTGCTCCTAAAACAGTCACCCTCAGTGGCCTCATCTACTTCATCAGGTGTGGAGAGTAGAGGCTAGAGTGAATATGCCTGGAAACGGTGTAGACCCATGTGACGTATGAAGGAGCATTGTGTAAAATTGCGCTGCAGGGTAAACTTCATCAGGTTTTAAAACAAGGCACCCCCTGCATTATCTAGGATAGATACAATAGATAATTGATTATTGGATTATTTATTTACATTATGATGGACATTTTCCTAGCTAATCACTGCTAACTCTATTAGCTGTTGCTCTGCTAAACCTAGCATAGCTTGACTGCTTTCTGAAGCTGGCAGAAGGGCAAGGGAGTTTCTGCAGCATGAGTGACTAGTGTAAACAAATGGCCCACTCTCCGGGTGGGCTGAACTATTTGAATTCTTGATTGAAACTAGGGAGTACTTCTCTCATACTCCATGCAGTTGTGTTTCCAACCAGCTGAAGCAATTTGGGGTTCTAGGAGCGATATAATGTGACGTATTACAAAAAAATAGATGCATTCGCTCAAATGGATTTGCATAAATTGACTGTAAATGTAAGTAGTGAATGAGAGTTCTGACTGCGGGTATTTGCAGGGATGACTCGGCTGAGGTGGACATTTACAACCCTCAGAAGAATGAGTGGGACACAATTAGTCCAATGACCCAGGTATGTATGTGAGACCGGTCAGACACTTAATAAAAGATAAAACATAACTGAAGTCAGACAATGCGTACGTTTGACTAACGTTTGCTATGTTGAGAGAACTTTTTGAACTGAATGACGTTTCCTTGAAAACATTTGCTCCAGTCTAGAACACATTGATTTATGTTTATCTGTGTTTTGTGGGCATGACCACAAACAGTTGTGTGTTTTGACAGTGTAATCCAAACCAAAAACTGCTCGCCATTTTTAATGACCCATCTTGCTCTGCATCGCTACAAGTTCACTGAACATACAAATGTTTTAAATGAGCACTAAACGCACCCTAAGTTGAACCCTTTCCTTCAGGTCCACGTTGGAGGGAGTGTGGCGGTTCTGGGCGGCAAATTGTATGTGTCTGGTGGCTACGACGACACGTTCGAGCTGTCTGATGTGGTAGAAGTGTACGACCCAGACTCCCGCACTTGGAGCCATGCTGGCCGCCTGCCCCAGCCCACCTTCTGGCATGGCAGCGTCAGCATATTCCGCCAGTTCATGCCGCTGGTGGCCAGCACCTTTGAACCGGTTCACATCTCAGAGTCGAACGCCATCCACTTGCACCGGCACCAGCGCCACCAGGCCCTTCACAATCTCAACAACAATCTCAACCAGAATCAGGATGTCAACCCTGCTCACTGAGTTCCTCCCCTTCCCCTAGTGCCAGCGGCAGATATACTGTGAATTCACCTCATTGCAAAGCTTTAAAATCCGAAGACACTTACGACTCAGTATGTATGCAGTTGTCTGAGCACTAAAATCCACTTTGCTACCATGCTGCCATACTAAGAGGCCCTGCTTTACGCGACTGTGCCGGTTGACGGGATGAACCAAGCACTGCCTAGTCTGTTTTCCAGGATAGACGCCTGTGTGACTGAGGTGGATCGTTTTCAGTCAGTTCTCATAGCTTTAAACCAGTTCAAATTGGAATGCTTTGAGAACCTGGGCTGTTAAGAGGAGCAGAAGGCCAACATCCCTTTAGACTCAATAGTGTTGACCTGCTTACATTCCAAAAACGAAGGCAATCAGAAAACCGTTATGTAGAGCTAATCCCGCACATGGCTTAGTTAGGTTCAGTAAGAGCTGAGATTTACCAGGATACAGACTTTGTCTTCTAAGCTGCACTAAGGAGTCTTCTATTATTAGAGCTGAATGTGGGAATTGTTACATTTGATGTAACTTGCACTTGTTAATATATTGGTGTGATCGATGACGGCTCCTGGGTGGGTGATGAAGTAGCAGATGGGTAATGCTTCACGAATTGCACTCACCCTTCGGCCAGTCATGTGAACAAGGGGCTTCTGGGAGTCCAAAAAAAAAAGCGTGTCTAGTGAAGAATTACTCTTACCTATCACCTTTTCTGTACTGGTACCTAGTTCTACCACTCCTAGGCCTTGACAGGACTACCTGAAATTATAACCACAAAATCATACATGCATGACGCAACTTTATTTTAAAAAGGTTTTCCTGTTTAGGATATTTATTAGTGGGTATATTTATGCTTTTGTAGTCCAACATTTTAACTGTTTAATCTACATCAAGAAGAGGTGGAATGTAGTGCTGAATCTGCAATCACAACTGGAAGTGCTAAAATCATGTTTGGTTTTAACTGAAAAGTTAAATGTTGGTATCGCTGAAGTTATAACGCCATATTGTTTGTTGTTGAAATAACTTTGTAAATGTCTTATTCATAGAACTAGGTCTTATCCCTTATGTAATGGGTCGGTACAGTAATATCCTTTACAGTGTGTTTATCAACAATAAAACTGCAGGCAGAACACTATTGTGTTGTTATACATCTGATACAATTTGTTTGACAGATTGTTTGGTTATTCAGAAATGATGCACTGAAAGTGTGTCACGTAGAATAAAAAGCAATACCTACATAATTGCACTAACAATGGTATAAAAGCAATGGTAAGTCTCTCAGGCCAGTTTAAAAATGGGTTTCAGCTCTGATCTAGGATTGTTTGTTACTTTGGATATAATCAACTAGACAAGTAATCTGACACTAGCACTCAGAAGAAAAGATAATACATATTACCCCTTGTGTTGTGCGCTACTGGATCAAAACACCTATGTAAATGGACAATAAGCAGCTTAGTATAAATAAGTAATTTGCAGATGTATTCAAATGACCCTTAAAGCTCAGGTATGCTGGGATTCATGAAAAAATTCACAATGAAAAATATCAGTACAGCATTTTCATTAATTTATTTCCATTCTTCTGTTGTAGTGTTTAAAATATATTTACATTTTGGATGAAAAACAAATATACCATGAAGTAAATTCTAAAACAAACCACAATAACTTAGAAATACATACCACGGACAGTCGGCAATCAGCTTTGCAGACATGTTAGAAGTATGTTTAAGAAACAGTGGAAGTGTAGGAAGATAACTGACCGTGAATAGGCGTAAATGTATTGTGAACATCAGCAGGAAGACTTAATATTGGTGTTAGAAGGCTACAGAGTTGAGGGTTTATCAAAAGTTAAAGGGGCAATCTGGGATTATTTTGCGGTCGTTAGAGAAACAACGCTGTTTTGGTTACAAACAGGAGGACGCGACCAACCCCTCCCTCACCTGAAAATCGTGCATTTAGCCTCACTCACAGCTTGCTCCCCCGCCCTCCAAATTCCCCCAAACAAAGCAAGTCGGTTTGCAGTAGCAAATAGACCTTTGTGTTTTGGGGGGTGCTATATACAGTACACAGTGGGACAAAATGTCAGATTGTCCCTTTAAATGCAAGCAGTTCACCAATATAGGGATGCAAATAAAAAAAAGTCAAATGTTGTGCAGATCTCTAAGGCTGAATGCTGTGCCTCGCCGGCTCTGTCATTTGAAATTTAGAATTCATTTTTTAAGAACACCACAATTGGTTGATTGTACAGTACTATATGTCATCCAGTAAATGTTGCTCTTCAGGTCTGGTTCTCCGATACACTCCCCACAATCACCTCCACCATCGAGGGCTGATATGTCTCACGGACCAGCTGTGACTCCTGCATCTCCAGGCTCTCCACCAGAGATCCAGGCTCCAGGTTCTGGCTGGACACGACCTCCTCCATGACCATGCTAACAGGGTCAGGTACAGAGATGTCCGCTTGCACTGGGCGTTCCTCCACTACCGGCGCCTCTGCGACAGTGTTCTTCTCTTGGGTTGCCGTTAAGGTTTCGGTGGCTTCCGTCGCTCTGGTCTCAGTCTCTGCGTCCTCCACGACCACGATCCTCAGCTTCCTCTGCCGAGGGTTGTACTTCTCGTTTCGCGTGTGGATCTTGGCGTGTCGCCGCAAGTGAGCCTAGAAGAGAAGCATGTGTCAGGTTGGTATATGGAATATAATAATATGAATAATTATATATAAAACACCAGAGGGAGTTTAACTCGCATGGGAGAATTTTTGTCAACATTGCTTTGAAAGAGCCTGCCAATGTAATAAAGGCATTTTAAAGTTATGTTCTACAAGTGGAGTGCCTTGGTTTCCTCTTTTGTTCTGCTAAGCGGTAACCCATCACCAAAAACCAAGTCTTCCAGAAAAGTGCTTTTACATTCCCAATAATACTAGGACTTTGCAGTTAAAGGTTCCTTTGGTGTCATAACTATATTAAGTAATTGGTAAGCGATCCATTTGAAACTGAACCAACTTTACTCACTTTACTTTCATAGTCTAATACTTCTGCCATACTCAGTCTAGACTTCTGCTTACTTTACAC
>JAOEHI010053890.1:0-14664 GCA_025447815.1 Percopsis transmontana | reverse complement strand
CTCTCTCTCTCTCTCTCTCTCTCTCTCTCTCTCTCTCTCTCTCCCTCTCCCTCTCTCTCTCTCTCTCTCTCTCTCTCACACACACACACACACACACGCACAGTCACACACACTAACATAAATTTAATTTTCTTCCCCATGCCACTTGTCATACACTCTCTACAACTGCACCCAGTACCGTATCTCCACTCACATTTAAATGCAATGTAAATGTATATCCTATCTGACCTGGTATTTCCAGGGACTGTGAAACAAAGGACAATGCATTAGGTGGTTTATTCTGGGTCACACAGCTTGTTATTTGAATAGAAATGACACACTGGCTTTTGTACCCTCCACCCCTGTGCCGCGTCCTCCTGCCCTCACACACTGTTTGGCCCGGCTGGCACGGGCACCTGTTGGAGGCCGTCCAAACCGCTGGCCTGCTCTTTTTATTGAGTGATAAATCACATGGTTTGTACAGCGTGGCGTGGTTAGCGCAGAGCAGCAAGAGTAGGCCTACACCTCTCACAATTAACTTAGACAGACACCTAATTAGGCAACACGTCTGTGTGTCTAGGTGATTCTCTGGAGACACTGACCTATGCCATGCGAGCCAAGGCTAGTTGGCAGCATTGTGCTAGCTAGACTATGCTACAGTAGCCCATGGAAAGGCTTGCAGGCTGTGTTGATGGTTGTGTGCCGGCTATGCTGTGTTCTCTACTGTGCTATTGTATGCTACTATAGCACATGCTGTGTGTAATTGTTGGCCTGAAGCCACTCCCCTTTTTATTTAAGCAATATCACAGTCTGAGTGCTGTTATACTGAATATCAGCACGGTTGTGAACTTTTTTGCGATGCTAAGTTTTTTACAATCTAAGATAGATAGCGTAATGGTTATTATTAGAACACCCGAAAAGCGGAGTGATACATGTATAGTTAAAAGTCCCAGTGCTGTGAAATGCCTCTTGTCCAATTAAATTACTTGGTCGGAACTAACTGCTGTATAATCAGTGTTATTACATTACAGTGTAATGTGTAAATAAATACAGTAAATCCCTTAAACCCCCGGTGTTTGGCATTGTCCTATAATCTGGGATATTTTGGAACCATTTCATTTATTTATTTAAAATCTGGCTGGAGTTGCTGGAACATATGAGCAGGTGGTGGTTTATGAAACAATGTATCCTGGATGCATAATGTGTGAATACATTATGGATGTCTAGAGTGACGTCTGTGACATTACGGCGAGGCACAGAGAGCGAAAATGAGGTGAGGGAAGCTCAGCTCGCTTCACCCCCACAGCTGCTAAAGTTCACTGGGGCAACTGCAGAAACAGTTCCTGCTCTTCTCCTCAAAAACAGGAGAGAGAAAGAGACATTTTACGCCACAGTAAGACCAGAAGCCTTCCAAACTTGGATTATGTGATCAAACAAGCCCACGAGTACAGGTGGCGGCCAGTGAGGCAAATCACACAAGCAACTACAAACACCAGCAGGGCATGCCTGAACAGAGAGGGAAACGGTAAGCAGGGAACAGCATTATTAACAGTATAAACTGTGGTCAAAGTAGTGAGCAATAACAGACAAAATGGTTGTTATCATGTCAGACAAAAGAGTGTCAACAACTGTGAGTCAAGGCCATTAAAAGTGACAAAAGCACAAACACATTTTTTTCTACAATAACTCCTGTTGGCATTTATCACTCCTTACAACTCAGTGGTCATTATTGTGTCGCTCTAAATGTTTGGGTGGGTGGGTGAGCACATCCTGTTTACCCAGGTTTTTTTTTTAACCATGACCTCTTGTGCCGTTTATCCCAGGTCAGGAGGTCACACGCTGGGGGCAACTCCACTGTGACAAGGGTGGACAGCTGGAAGAACTCTGTGTGTATGTGTGTTTGCCTGGAAATGTCTAATACAGGACTAATGCTCGCCTGTGTGTGTGTGTGTGTGTGTGTGGGTGTGTGTGGATGTGGGTGTGTGTGTGTGTTTGTGTGTGTTTAAGTGTGAGGATGGAATTGCCTGAACAGATATCAAAGGTTCTCTTCACAGTCTCACAGCTGCATAAATACCCATCAGGTAATATTTCAAACAGAACACAATTCTCCTCTTTTCAAGTGTGCAGGGAACAAACAAGAATAGACAAAAGACAACAAGGACCCTGCTGACCATACAAACTGCCAGGTTTTTACAGAGGGGGAGGTTGTGGGAGCGGGCTCCATGCGTTCATGCCCTGACCTGAAGAAAATGGCTCTTAAATGTGTTCATTTCATTACTCTGCGGTGTCTTCAAAAGGGGAGAGAGGTTGTTTGTTGCTTTATGTAAGATTATATCAACATTTAGTTGTATGAAGGAAATTAAGTATGCTGGAGATAGTGGTGGGACAGCCAATGTGCTTATTCAGGCAATACTTTTTAATGACAATGAAATAATACATTTCCAGTGCAATTTGGCACTTGGTCTGATTGCTTCTATAAATAGGAATGTGTTCCCAATTAGCTTACCTGGTTAAATAAATAAAACCTCTTTTATGACGTATTCAAGAATTGCGCTCCCGACACATGTTTAGAGACACAATTTAGAGGCCTTGATAATAAGTTTGACATGAAATTATAAATTCACAAACGCACAAACAATTTGTCATCAGCTAGTATCCATTGTTTTTATTGAAAACAGAGGTGGTTGTAAGATGTTTGGAGTGGCACACTCATGAACATTGAAACTCTTGGATATGAAAACTTGTTAGCTTGCATTGTGACATCCTTGACATGTGTGTGTGTGCGTGTGAGGGTGATGGCAGGATACAGCTGAGTGTATCTTATCTTAGATCACACGTGAAACCCAAACTAGACGGAACCCCTCTCAAATCCTGAGCCGCAGGGCTTCAGTTTGCGGTGGCAGCTGTGAACAGTCTCTTTCTATATCTTTCTCTCTTCTCTCCATTTCCCACTCACACTCTGTTCTTTTTTTTTCTGTATAGGCAGTTACTTCCATAGAGAAACTTGCAGTAAGCAACACACAGTGTGGAGGCTGAAACTGACAGTCAGAAGCTGTCAGAAATAGACAGCTGCTTCTCAGAAGAGGCCCTTGGTAGTTGCATTATGACTGGAAACTGAACTTATTAGCTTTTATACCGTGTACACCAAAAACTTAAGTAACAGTAAATTCTGAAGGTCATTGTACAGTACACAGAAAATGAAATACTTAAATGGGTTGAATCCAAGCCTGTGTCATTTGCAAATTATTTTTGCCTTTTTAAAAATGTTCAAGGGGCAAATTTTTTTGCCTTTATACTCATCAAAACATCCAAAACCTTTGTTGTAGGCGTATGCAGGTTTTACTTGGTGGTCTTATTTCAACCAGAAGGGGTAATTAAACCAAACTTTCTATAAAATCATACTGCAATGCTATATATGAATTAATATCTGTAAATATACAGTATCAAACATAGCACATGCAGTCATACAAGGGAAATGTGAAATAAAAGTTACCGCTCAAAACAAGCATGCTTTGAGATATTCCTTTAACAACACCCCCTCCCTGCTTCGGTGCTACTAAACCACTCAACCAGACAAAAATGGCTTCTATGTTATGTAGGCTATTTTCTACAATTGTGATATATTTTTTGTCCAACAGGCTTTCCATTGCAAACTCCATGTTGGGCCTCTAGTACCAAAGGTCACACACAAAGAAAGAGGGTGTATTACATTTCTTCTCAGAGGGTACAGAAGACCAAGAGAGTCCTGGTGAGAGACATGTCCTCTCCAAATTCTAGTCCTTATCTATGTATTCCAGAAGATATAAACAATATGCAAGTTTCCAATAGAAACCACTGTCATTGCTTTATGTGTACCAAATTGTACAGTGAAAAGCTTACATCATCCAAGGTTTGCTACTAACTTAATCACCAGGAGTGGTTTGTTTATTTTATAGCATTGCAGTTCATTTAGGAACATCAAATGCAATTCTACCCTTATTCCTACTACATAACTACATTACTGCTTAACAAGTATTAATTGCTAACAAATACCTAAACTAAACATTCACTACACAAATAACTGCAGCAAACATTTTACAAACCTTTTCTGCTGTGTGGATGATATGTATCTAAGATGTGTCTGTTTGAGAATATCATCTAGAGTATATTGTACACCTCTAGCTTGCTAAAAATAATAAATCACTATAATGAGTCACACAAAAATGTAATATGCGTCTTGTTTTTGTTGCGTTGTTGTTGTTGACCCTACTGACAAATGTGGAAAGCACCTTTGGCTTTCACACTGAACTTGTTTAGATGCCGTTCAAGCCCCCAACCCTCCATTCTCCATCCCCAACGGTTATTCCCATCTTTGCATATCTCCACCCACCCCTTAAGCTGCTGATTTTGATATGGGTAAGCCAATGCTTTGTCAATGCTAGTCCTCGCCTCTATACAATTTCATACAAACTCATATCAGGTTACATTGAACCAATAGATTTTCTATGAAATATTACACTCAACAGAATTCTTCACTCAATACAGCAAGCTGAATGGTATTGAAAGAGTTAAAAATTCATACACGATCACACAGCTTCATGTACTTGATTTGTTATTTATTTATTACCTAAAAAAGAAAAAAATGTTCTATCACAAGTCACACTGAAATGTATTGCTTAAGAAAAAAAATATATTCATATATTCAGTTTTTTTTTTCCTTTTTGGAAACAGATAATTTCCATTATGCCACCAAAAACAAAAGTTTAGGACATGAGCATCAGTTGTTGCTAAGTCCGAACCACCTTCTCCCAGCTTAAAAAAAATGCACAAAGAAATACATAATTCACAGTTACCATTTTGGTTTCATAAATTAATACAGTCACACATGTGCTACACCGGTCTAGAGCTAGAACATTGTAAATTGTATTTTTGATTCCTGTTATTATTTTCAATTGTTGGCTACAAGAAAAAAACAGGCAACTTAAATCTTGTGATCAGAATTCCACCAACAGACTGTTTTGTTTTTTCCTCTGCAATGCCCCCCTTTCAACCCACTTGTTTAAATACCAACATCCCAACCCATCACTTTTTTTTTTTTTAATCTTTTTAAAATTTCACACAGAAGTGAGGCACACACAGAGTATATTTCATACATATACAAAAGAAATGAAATAAAATTTGGGAGGGGCCGGGGGTAATTTTTTCCTTTCAACATGTTTTATCTAAGGAGACAGGAAGTGCATGTACTCTGCAATCTTCAGAGGATCTTTTCTATTCAGAATTGGGGCTGTTTGGTGTCGTAAGTACTGTAGTCAAGGATTCCTCAGCTAACATAAGAATTACATATTTGTAGCTTTGGCAGCTTGTTGGTAGTAGGACAGTCACAGGGTATGAGGTTTGAACAACAGAGATCAACAAACATGGCAACACAATGGTGACAAATAGAGAAATACAATATTTGAGGAAATACGCTGACTAGTAATCAATTCACTCAAACAAGATTTTCCGATAAAAAGACTCTCATGGCTGTGCCTACAGTCTTGTATATTAATCAATGGAAAGAATTTCTTAAACATAATCTGACACCAACATTGTAAGGGCACCATTATAAGGCACAGAAGCCTTGACATAATAGAGACTCCACCAGTTGAAAGCACTAAACAATAGATGCCCAGTGTCCTCAGTGACAAAATGGAGCCATAATGACAACTCTCAGAAAGTTTAAAAACCAAAAACATTTCCACCCGCCCCCATTGTCCCCAAGTGTTTTTTTTTTGTGAAAGGTAAGGCCACTTAAACAAAAGATGTCCACGAAAAAGTTAATCTCTCACTGCAGTCTCTGGGAGTGCAATCGTGGTAAGGTGGTTAGTTGAACAGACAAGTGAGATAAACCGACAGACAAGTCAAGTCAAGTCAAGCTAGATGCTTCTCTAGAGTTGGTTTAGTTATGATGGAAAGTACTGTATATCCGCTGGTCCATTGGTTCCCTGCTCATACATCCACATGTGAGCCTTGGTTGTTAAGCAGGCAGAGAGGAGGCAAGGTGGCTAGATGGTTTGTAGGCTGTCTGGGTCCTTGAGAATCATAGGGACTAAACCAGCGTTTTGGAGTGTGGCGAGTCAGTTGGTATTAACTCTTGCTCAACTTCATTGTCATTGACATACACACTCACACTCACACAACACACACACACGCAGGAATGTTCAGCAAGATATACGAGTCCAGTCTTACTTCATCTGTTGGGTTGCGTAGTAATACTTAGGCAAGACACTGCTGTTCTAACAATGGAAAATTAAATTACAAAACCTAACCGACAAAAGCAGCATTTTTTTTCTTCACAAATTCATGCATGTTGGTAACCTCCGTCCACACAGCGCTGGTTTCTCACAAGTCCTTTTTTCCCCAACAACAGAAAAAAATATCAGTACAATTCACACTTTTGCATGCAGAGAAAAGTCACTTTCACTTTCTGCTGTCCCCACATGTAGCAGCAAAACTGTGAAACCTGATATGTCGGAGGATGTATAGGTGGAGGCACTAGATAATGACGCTGGGTACCGTCCTCGATGCTCTCGCTTGGCCAATGTAATTGACGTTATTGGTGAAGACATGCATCAGTCTGGGCTTAAAACAGGGAACTATTTTTAATGAATGAATGCGTTCATTCTGTTACAGCCGTGAACCGTGCGTTTAGTACACTGACTGATTTTAGACTCCGGGGATTAGGGAAAACAGTTTTGACCAAGTACATCGGCGTGTGTTTTCAGTCATGAGATACTAAAAATCTATACTGAAGTCACACACATACACACACAACCCCTCATAAACCATAGCCAGTTGTCACATTAATGTACACAAAGTCTTACAAACCATTCAGGCCTGTAAGACACACAGAATATGAATAATCTTATGAATGACTTAATGGATGGATAACGGTACTGTAGTCAAGGACTAGACTAAAGACACAGAGGGCTGCTGCTTTTTGAAAACAGCAGATAGGAAGAGAAATAAAAATATATTTTTTCCATATACATTTTAAAGATTTTAAAATCATCTAAAGCACTTTCTGTTAATATTAATTCATTTTTGTTTATTTCTTAATAATTCCTATCAGTACCCTATGTCACTGAGGCTGATATCAGCGAATGACTTCCATGCTCCTTTCAGGCCCCACCTCTATCCTGCACACTTTGACCAGCTGTTATAAATCATGAATATGTGCAAATCAACAACTACTTTGAACTGTCATATGAAAACCTGAATGCTTTGTGAACAATGCTACATATTTTTGTTTAAAAAATTATAACAATAATACAGTTAAAAATGGAAAGAAAAAAAAAGCATAATCCCCCCCCCCCCTTTATCAACTGGCAACTCTAGCGGTTGCATTTTGAGATCAACAAGAATGCCCCTTGCAATAGTCTATAGGTCAGCAACCTGTCGAGTGTCTGCCAATCATAGGATTAGGACCCCACCGAAGCTTGACGGAAGCTTCTGGCATACCTACATTTAACTACTCCAGTGTGCATCACTCCATAGCTGTCCAGAGTCTGCCCAGTTGGTTTGCTCAGTAATTAACAATATTATCAATAATAATATTACCTAAAAAAACAAAACTAAAACAGCAATACCACCACTACCTCCACCCAAGTTTGCAATGTTCAAGTTCAGGCATTGTTCGTCCTCATATAGGGCAAAAATTCATCTGTACGTATTTATCTTAAGTCTTGTACATTGTTAAGTCCAGGCATTTCCTTTCCAAAACACAAGCGTCCAAAGAGTCCTGGTATTGTTGTTTTTCACAAGGTTAGCTGTATGGGACAGAATGGGATGAACGTCTACGGGAAGCCTCTTCCACGTAACAGTTTTCTAGTCTTAAAAGAGCCATTAGGATATCTTTTGAGTTCCTCTTTGCACGAGACATCTCCACTTCACTGAACCTCTCTGAAGCAAATCCAATGCAGCGCTTTGCACCTCTCTGGGGGTCCCCCCTGAGGCAGAACGAGAGCAGCCGGCTCAGGCCATGACAAACTCAGACTTCATGTCGGCCTTGACGTCGGGTTTCCACACAGAGTCTTCGAAGTCCAGATCCAGGGAGCCCTCGCTGGACATGCTGCTGTTGCTGTTGCTGCGGCCCGCCTTGCGGTTGGGCAGCCACTGGTAGGGCGCGCGCTGGTCCCGCCGGGCCTTCCGGCGCAGACGCTTCTGCTGCATCAGCAGCTGCAGACGCTCCACCTTGCAGCGCGTGGCGCGGTTCTCCGTCTGACGCAGGCGATCACCTGGGCAGGGGGAGAGAGAAGAGAGACCCGTCGTCGTTAGTGAGAGGTGGAGCCTCCGATGTGGTAAACATGGCTCTGACACACCCACACAGAACCTGCTGTGAACCCAGGAGCATGATCAGATAATGCTTACACACACACACACACACACACACACACACACACACACACACACACACACACACACGCGCGCACACACACACACACAGACACACACAGACACACACAACAGCAACTGACAGCCACCACATATAGATATGCGACTAAGTGCATTTCTAGCTGTTTATGTGCCTATAGGAGAATATGCTCTCCCGGGAGAGGCTCTCCCACCGCGGCTAAGTCAAGGCTAATTCCATTTATTCCAATATTCAAGACCTTGGAAGGAAGGGAAAGCGACCGCAACCTATTAGCTAGCTCCATTAGTATCTGTCTGGTGATTAAATAATTAAATAATGGGCTTGAATGTCAATAACCCAGAGCACAGAACCCATCTCTTCTGCCTCTACTGCACACACACACCCACGACCATACACACCCACGCACACATGCTCCAGAACGTTGTGAATTCAAACAAAAACACATACAGAATGTGTAGAAAAAGCATGTACACACACACACACACACAGCAGCGGCAGTAGCTTTTAACATGGATCGATGGCAAATTAAAAAGACCTATTGATTAAACCTTAGCTCTAGTGCAGCCATCCATCTCAGGACCAGGACAACGCTATTGGCTTTCAATAGAAAATGCAAGCGAATGGAAATTGTAAGCGGAGAGAGAGGGAGAAGAGGGGGGGAGAGAGAGAGAGAGAGAGAGAGAAAGAGAGGGAGAGAGAGATTGGCATTTTTTCTTCTTTTCCTTTTTATGGCCATGGCTTCCTGCTCCCTAGCTCATAGACACAGCCCCCACTTTCCCTCCGTCTCTCTCTCTCTCCAATTTTCCCCACAGGCCCCCGCCTCTTCTCCCCATTACACCCCACACACATACAGCCCCCCACCCCAGCTCTAAGCTCATGTCTCCCCAGAGACAGATAGGTGGGGCAGTGAGAGGCAGGGCAGTGAGAGGCAGGATAAGATGCAGGGGGGTGGGTGAGTAGGGGGGGTGGGGGGGGGGTGGACAGGGGTTAAGGAATTCCTCCCCCTAGGGGCGAGGGTATGGAGGAAGGGGGGCGGAGGGTGAAGGATCAGCCGTAGGTGGCAGTTTTCCGAATCAATTGTGCCCCACTCCCTTCCCCGTTGGAATGAATTCCGGACCCTGTGTGGGCTTAATTTACCTCTTTGCCTCATTTGCTTATCAGATCGAGCAGTGCGACGCCATGCTACGGCTATAAATATTCACCACGCTCTGTCAGTGCATACTAATAAACGCAGCCTCCGCCAGGCAGCCCTGATGCTTTTCGAAGAGCGCACAATAATGCGGTGCTGAATTAATAGGGGGGGGGGGAGAGAGAGAGAGAGAGAGAGAGAGAGAGAGAGAGAGAGAGAGAGAGAGAGAGAGAATGACTAGAGGTTGGTTTTTTTCATTCCTTGCTCGCACACTTCAGACCCACATGCATGGCTTTTACGTTTTGGGGCCAATAGGAGTCTGGCTGGTGTGCGTCTATGTGTGTATATCCACATGCTTTGTGTGTATTGTGTGTGAGGGCAGCGCGTCCTCTCTTGAGAATGGGGGGGGGGGGTCCCCTCTATTGTTCCACTGTCACTGCTCCATGTGGCACACCACACTGTTGCAGAGGGCTTTGTTCCCCCCTCTCTGGTTCTCCCATTCCCCTTCCTCCTTCCGCTAGCAGAACACGGCTGCATGCACTGTACAGTACTCTCCCTGCATCTCTGCGTCAACCTACGCCTGGCCCTGGGAGGTGCTGGGCTGCTGGTCGTGGTGCTGGAGGAGTGGCGGAGGTGTCCAGGGGAGGACTCACACAGACACCCATTGTAAAGGGCGGTTGGGGTGGCGCTGCAGCAGGAGGTCCTGGCCTTTGGCTTGGCAGGAGCCTTGGGAATGTGCTCGGGGGGTGCGGAACCTGCGCATGTTCGCTCTGTGTGTGTGTGTGTGTGCGTGTGTGTGTAGCCATTCATCAGTGTCACCACCGGAGCCCTGGGAGGCTAGGCCGGACACAGCTGGCCACTGGGACACTCCACACTATGTTTATGACAGTGGAACTATTATTAGGGCTGGCTACGACGGCTACTGGCCAAGAGCCTGACTGCAGTAGCCCTGAAGGGCCCTAGGAGCAGTGGTAGGGAGAGGGGGAGAGAGAGGGAGAGAAAGAGAGAGAGAGAGAGAGAGAGAGCGAGAGAGAGAGAGAGAGAGAGAGGCGAACTATGAATAATCAGTGTCTGTCAGTTTGCCTTGCCTTCTAAAGCCCAGCCACACGGCAAGGAGGAATGGAGGGTGCATAGCAGGGGGAGGAGAGGGGGAGACGGGCTGCAGTACGCAGAGGGAGATTAAAGGAGCTGTTTCGTGTATTGATTGGATAAAGATTGGCCTTCATTAGCAGTTGTCTTACTGCTGCTTGTTTGCCTGCCTTGATAAGTCTCGTGATCTTGCAGGGAGAACATTGTGTTTGTTCAGCAGAAACAAATACAGAGGGAGGGATAGAGAAAGATGTTCAGAGACACTGAGGGGAAAGATGGGAGAAAACACCACTGCACCCAAACCAAGCCAGTCTTGTTTTTCTGTGAAATTGTCATTGGTTCTTTATCTGGCCTCTCTCTCTCTCGCATTTTATTCCATGTGGCAGTCGATGAAAAGTGTCAATATTCCTCTGGAATATGTTGCACTTCCATTTTGCCCATAGTCACAGAACATAGTGGGTTCTCATAATGTTGCCGTGTTTATTTTAGCTCACAATGTGACACTCACAGATGTGATGGAGACATTTTGAGAGTCTTTCAGCCAAGCCCCCGGGCTGCCGTGTGATAAACTGGCGGACATGCATGGCGGCACTGGGTAAATAAGCATTATGTCTTAGATTTGGAGCCATCACATGGGGTCTAGCACTCAAAAGCCTACTGATTAACCACTAACAAGTGTTTTAAAGGGCCGGTAGCAGGCCAGCAAAAGCTCTTCTTAGGAAAGAGCACTCCCCCTTAATAATCACGGCCCGACCTTGCCCCTGAACCATCTGGAGTTAAACCAGTGGTTCCTGTTCCCCGTGTGGTTGTTAGCTAAATACCCTAAGCAATGCATATCAGCAGACCAGACTGACCAAGCCAATCAAACATGAGACTTAAATGGGCTTTCTAGTCTACAACGGACAAAAGTGAACCAGCCAAAAAGAACAAACCTGAAACCCCAACCAAAGCAGAGTCGACGTGAGCGTTTTGACAGCCAGTGAAAGGGCATTGACAGCCCTGCAGGGAGACGAGCTCTTCAATGACTTTTAGACTTAATTTGCATTCTCTCTTGCGCTCTCTTTCTCCTTGTCGACAATGAAAGGGCACCTGATGTGCTTGGCTGCCTTTGCTAGATAGCTGTGCGCCGCGTTGCGTCGCTGGGGCATCGGCTGAGTGACTGCTGAGAGCGTGTGCGTGCCTGTCACTTGACTGTAGCAACCTTACATATGTGATGACAGACGAATGAAGCTTGCCAGTGTATAATGCATGGCACCATGGCCCCGTAGGTCAAGGCTTAAACACAGGAAGGCATGGGAGTAAAGGCTCTGGTTACAAGGTGTTTCTTTATCTCGTTTTTACTCTGCCTTTCGCCATTCCTTCACCCTCCCCGACTCCCTGTTTCTCTAGCCGGCCAGACCCAGCCAGCACTAAGCTAACCTGACCTGACAGATAGCGAGGGAGCGGGGGAGGGGATGTGGACACAGGGTGGAGGGAAGGGCGCCTTTCCCCTTTTCTTTCAGGGCTATTTTTCCCCTGCTATGCCCTTCTCTGCATGGCTGTGTTCAACTAAGCAGATGCAGGGGGAGTGGGTCTAAAAGCAGGCCTAATCCCAGAGCCCTCCCCTCTGCTGCCCCACAATAGCTCAGCCTGGTGCCCTCTATGCAGCCCCATTCCATGATCCCCACACAATGGGACTGGCTGGGCATGGGGCTGGAGAGAAGGGGGGGGGGGTAGTCCACCTAACTCAGAATTTTTTTGGAGCTAACAATTAGCTCGCCAGGCCGTCCTGAAACCCCCTTGTTCAAATCTGACACTGGTCAAAGCTTTTCACTCAGCGATATTATACTCTCAACCTAGCTAGCGTCCTAGATTTTAACCAGTCTAGTGTGTGTGTGTGTGTTGAAGCCTGTCTTCTGCACATGGACTTGCAGTGGAAAGGGTCAAGGCTCTCGGGAGGCAGCCAAGCTATGCGACATTTTGGAGAGGCTGTCTTATCCTTAGGCAGACTGCCGCTCAGTCACGCTGAGGGGAGACACTTTCCTCTCAGTAACCACGGGTTATTCCTGTAGCTCAGTGGAAGCAGGGTTCTACGAAGTGCAGTTAAGCCACGGTGTTATGTCCAGTAAGTCTTCCACCAGGTGTCAGCTGATAAGGCTGTGCTTTGTCATCAACTTCCTTAAGGCAGTGGTTCTCAAACTGTGGGTTGGGGAGGGGGCAGTCGCAAGATGTTTTAATATGGTTTTTAAAATAGCATTTAACAGCATTTCTCATTTGTCATTTTCGTTGGCGCTTTTGGTTGCATGGGGGTTTCACAAGCAATGAATCACATATTTTTGTTGGTCCCGGATCTGAGTTTGAGAACCAATGCCTTAAGGAATGGCAAACACAATAAGCGGCACAGCCCCTGTACACGAAAACAGACCAGCTCATTCATTGTCTCGGAGAGGTGAACTGTGCTGCGTTGGTCAGGTTACCTATTCACTATAGTTTATGGAAGTCTGCATTGTGCACAGGAACTTGGACCAGGCTCTTAAGTTAAGGAAAAAAAGGGACATTAGAGAGGCCATTCTTTAGCCGCCTCTGTTTTAAGTCCCCCACTGGAAGCCCTGGTTAATCAGTGGGCAGTTGCTGGACTGATAGACCGGATATAAACAGCCATGTGATGAAAGGAGGCTTAGTGCTGTGGTTTTAGAAGTCCCCCGCCGCCACCGCCTCCTCTCTCTGCCCTCCACCGCACAATGAACATTCTCTCTGCGCTGCATTTCTGAATAAATCTATCTATTTAAAGGCCAAATGGACACAGACAAAGTATTGATGTACAACACAGCCATGGAACATGGGGGTGTGGGGGCTGCAGGGACAGAGGGAATGATGGATTTTACAGACCTTACTGTTTTTTGTTTTGTTTGTTTTTTTGTTTTTTTTTACTGAGGGAAGAGAGAAGGGAAGTGGGGCAGGAGGAGTTTGTGTGGGAGTGAGAGAAGGGTTTTCCTTGAAAACAACCCCCGTGTTATCTCAACTGTTGTGTAATGTAAATTCTTAGTTCACTTTAGCTTCATTTCTAAACTTACACTACACTTCAAGCTGCGGCCAACTGAAGGTCAATAGATGGGATGGGGCAGACCATGTTTGCATGCGCACACAATAGGGGTGTGGGTTTCTTCTCATTCCAACAAAAGAAAACATTAAACATTCACCATGATATTCAAGGTCCCTCCTGGCAGTCTATAAAACAAAATTTACAGGCAGTTCACACAAGAATGGCTCCATTTCCTCAACAGGAGATAGTGAAAGCAGCATGGAACAATGCGGTTTCTCTGTCCTAACCTTTCTCTACTGGCTGAATGTTATCAGCGCAGGACATCTGTCTGTCTAGGAAAATAAGGATTTACAACACCCAAATCTAGTCTCATTAGTTTTACTCAATCCTCTGCTCCTCCCACTGACCAGCCACTAGGCATGGCTATATCAAGCCTGGTTCAGTTGCGACTAGCTCTCTCTCACAGTCCTTAGAGCCGTGGTTCCATCAAGTGGTACTTTAAACCACGCAGTCAAAGCCTAATCTAATCTAAACACAGCCCAACCAGAGCTTGAAGGAGTCCACCTATCTCCCCTGCACATAGACAAACACAAAGCCAGCTCTGACGAGTGTAGCCTGATTGAACAGGTCTGAAGATACACCCCACCTTCCTCTCAAACATCTCCTCTGCCTTACTGACGCACACTGATGTCAAAGGTGCTCTCTTTTGATCTAGATTATTATTTTATCCCACTTAACTAACTGTTTTAACAAAACTGAAGAGACGTTCAGTTAGTTAATACAGATAACTAACCGATAAAAGCCACAGCTGATAACAAATCCTCTTTTAGAAGCACAGCTCAGTGAAACTTCTCAAAATGCTAGCGACAGGTCACTCACGCACGCATGCACGCACACAGAGCGAGGACAACTGCATCAACATCTGCTTTTCACAGGCTTCAAAAGCTGTGTGTGTGTGTGTGTGTGTGTGTGTGTGTGTGTGTGTGTGTGTGTGTGTGTGTGTGTGTGCGTGCGTGAGAGTGTGTGGAGGGTCCAGACAGAGACAGCCCA
>JAOEHI010053889.1:0-10000 GCA_025447815.1 Percopsis transmontana | reverse complement strand
ATCGATTACAGCTGACGTCCACGCATAGAAACATTTCGTTTGAAAGATTCATGCTGGTTTTGTTGTATTGTTGGTGAAGTTTACACTTGTGCCTGGCAGCCCGGGAATACGAAAACTTGATACGAAAATGGACTGACGTGACAACTTCTGGACACTTTGGAAGTACGGAGAAATCGATGAGAATATAATTCCTGCAGATAACAATTGAAGGAGAATCAATCAACATGGAAGAAGACGGGCATCACGAGAACGGCATCCACGCCACAAAAGATTCGGACCGACAACAGCGCCTCAGGCTGTGCGTTTTAAATGAAATACTCAACACTGAGAGGGATTACGTCCAAACGTTGCTTTTCCTGCAGTCGGTAAGATTTTACGGTTACTTTTCTATTGTACATGAGTAACTCGTTGTCGATTGATTATAAAAAGCTGCAGAAGTTGCTGCCCGCTTGTCATAGGGCTCCAGTTGTTAAATATAGGCAGCGTGGCAGTCCTACACACACTGACAGCTCTGTTTTGCTCTGCTGGACACGGCTTAGTGCGAAAGAATAGACTAACCAATGCGTCTATATCTCAATTGATGTCGATGTAAAGCTTCAACTGAACTTTGAGGGTTAATGAATTCCTAGTTAATCTTTATCTCCACCCTCTATTGTTTTGTTAAAGGTCTAAACAAATACCGTCAAGCAAGGGGAAGACAACATTACACTCACTTTACAATATAATAGATATTCATGTTCCCGCCCCAGTTAGTCTAGCAGTGATAAGAAGTCGCTCCAGTATTATTTTTTTTTTTATCACAGTCCTCCATTCGCACATTTTTATCACCACCTTGGATGAATCAATGTCCGGATAATTTTACACGATTCCTTTCATACACACACCCCGCGCCACCTGCACGTGACTAGTCAATTTGTCACCTCTCTATTGTCATTTGTCTTCGTTTCTAAGCGCCGTATCGTTCTCCTCCCCTTCTGCATGGTTTGTTGTCGGTTGATCTATATGCAGGTGGTTGGCCAAGCCACTTGTGATAGGCTACATAATATCTTTGCCTTGAAGTCGGTGACCTTGGGGGAATTGGGTCTGTAACCCTTTACATTTGCAAGTATTTTAGGCTCCCCTTGGGCAAATGTAGCTATATATATATATATATATACTTTTTTTTATTATTATAGGATGCTTCTTATTACAACAATTCTATGTTTTCACCCATTTGTCGGCCAGAAGTGGTCATGCGGACTTGCTTCCAAATGTGGTACTGTCACGTGGATGTTTTGATACTTCCTTAACCACTTTGTAACACATGTCATTCAGTAAGGTTTCTCTGACACATATCTCTTGGATTGTAAAAATAAAGCCCCTTGTCAAGGCCCGGTATACTTCACACAACTCCTGTTTAGATTTTCATTGTATTTGTATTGATCATTAAAGTCAGATATTCACCATTCCGCTTGACATCCAGGGGCCCTCTTTGCCTCCCCCCTCCCCCCATTATTCAGGATCTCTAACTGTAAGCCATACTGCTAAACGCCTGGTGAGCATAATGGGAAAGATGTATTTCTACTGATGGTATTTGTGTTTCTGTTCCTAGCCCAGCATGTGGCATACAGATGCCTTAAATGTTTAAAATGGGAGTACAATCCCTGTAGTGGTCATGTGTCTATAGTAATGTGTGTTTATGCACCCTATGCATAATGGTGTGCGTGCTAGAATGCCAAGGTATCAATTGCTCAGTGTTGAAGGAGGCCACGGTCATTTAAAAAAAAACAAAAAACAATGTCCCACCATCCAATCCTCTGCTAATCCTAGCTCCCCTGCTATTGGAGGGAGCCAGGGCACCAAACAACCCGTAGTGCTGATATGGGGCCTTTCCTGGAGCTCACAAACCACATTGTTTTAGTAGAGATAATGGTTCTGTGGTAGAGATATAGTGGCCGGTGGGGGGTGGGGGGGGGGTAGCTATCTAGGTTGTCTCTCACTCAATAGGCTCCAGCTAATGATAGCCTATAAGTGTGTACATATGATTAGCTTGGCATGGAATCAAAGCACATTAGCCCGACAACATTATCTCATCCATATAGGCACCCGACGTCTCCCTTATCCTCAGCCATCAAAACCCTGTTAGCCCCCCATAATCCCAGGGTGAAAATCAAACGGTATCCAATTGAATAGAAAGCCGGTTGCTTGTATCCACACCGCTCCCCATTGCTTCAGCATTGATTTTAGTTTCCACCTCCATCCACGCGAGCGCTGTATTTTTAGGCTGCTAATGTAGCGCTTCTCGATCGATGGCTGAATGATCGCCGTGACACACAAACGGAGGCATATCCGGCTTTGGCATCTCAACCCTTTCTGCCTGTCACTCATCCCCTGGCAATTACCTCCGCCAACAAGCTCATCCAGTGTGCTGAAGGGGTGAGGAGGGGGTTGGCGAGTGTGTGAAAAGAGGGATTACAGGATTCATTTTGCTCACTACTATTATGTTGAATCTCTAAACCAATTGGTGCTTTGCATAGAGTGGAAGCAGCCCGTTTATTTAAACAAGCTAATTTCCACGTGACACATTGTTGTCACACTGGAAAGCACAATACTTTTAAGAAGTGGAGTTGGCCAGCACTTGGTCTGAACCATGAAGTAATAGAAAACATCTGGATATCCTGTGCTCCTGCGGCCACACGCAAGTGTAAGGGGGTGTAAGTGTAAGTGTCCACGAGGACAAAAAATAACCTGACAGTGATGAGTTACTTACAGCAAGTACAGTATTATGTAAACACCATGCCATGGAAGTGCCAGATAGGTTTGTGTGTCACTGTGATATCTTAATAAATGGGTTTTGTATTCCAGTGCTTATTTCGGGTTCCTATAAGCCAGAATGTATTATATTATGAGTATACCATTTATGAATCACTAATGTGTATAACAGTAAAGAGCATTTGGATGCTACACATACTGCTTTTTTATCATAATAATTAACGTCAATCTTTTTGGCACCAGCTACATCTTCCATGTTCTGGCCAATATGAACTAAAGGCCAAATGTAACTCCTAACCCAAAGTTCCCTCTTCTCTTTGCACTCCTGGAGTTTTAACGACAGCAGCTCCACTGAACTGTTCAGACAGCAACTCATTTGCATGTTGAAGAGGGTGTATGTTATATTGGGGACATTATAAACGGCACCATTTAACTAAAACTAACTTAACTAAACTGTTAAGTGTTACTGTTAAACTGTCTCAACTAAAAACTAAGTAAAATGTGAATTAGGACGAGCTATAGCCTAATGCATTTATCCAGTTTGAGTTATAAATGGGTCATTAACAAATATTTACTTGTAATGTTCTATGGGTTCGTTGGATATTTGGGTTAGTTTACATTTGCTCTGTAAATGTAATGAATACAAATAAAGCCAGTTTAGCATTCCAGTGTGTGCTTTTTTCTTTAGTTTGGTAGCCAGCCTGACAGTACAAAGTAAATAGTAACTACTGGTCTTTTTCAATGAAAACAATCAACGTGATGTAACGTAAATGCCATGGTCAACCTTACAACCTGTTTCCAAATTGTGTGTTCACTGTGTGTTGTGAAGTGCTGTAGGTGACGTCTATTTTTTTTTACGCTGTTGTGGTCTGCGCTTCCTTTTTCTTTTCTTTAACCCTATTAAACATCGTTGTTAATGGCCACACCACCGCCTAGCAGACAAGTCAGCCTATCTGCTGCCTGAACCGACGTCTTCTTGGTGAATTCCAGCCTTTCACATCTGAGGCCCATCCCTGTGCCCATCTGGCATGGACAATTGATTAAGCACAACTTGCATAGTAATAAAGGACAAGGCTGACTAAACAGGAGGGCAACATGTACAACCCTCACCATATGCTACATAATCGCTCCCCTAGCAGTACCTAGGAGTTTACTCTCAATATTTGCCTTGTTTTCCTCTTTGTTTTTGTTTTTATCTCCAGTCCTTCCAACCCAGTGGGGAAGACCTGCTTTTTCTGGGCTAGGGGTATAAATGGCTCCAGTTTTCTCTTTCACTCTCACTCTCTCTCTCTCTCTCTCTCTCTCTCTCTCTCTCTCTCTGTGGCCACAACGCTGGTGGTTTCAAATCACTGCAACCTCAGAATCGGTGAACTGTAAGGAAAAACACTCATCCCAGCAGGGCAAAGCAGCGGGCCGATGGGCCCCCGCGATCGTGTTTCTGTAACATGGCTTTTAAACTGTACTGCTGTTTAGTAGATCTTTAAACGCAAGACACCCAGGCTCATCATATGCCTCTTAAATCCCAGGTTAGCTAGTTAACTAACTCCTGTTCCTTTTTAATATGTTTAATATGTTATGTTTTGAGATTGTTCTTTGGGCTTTAGCATTTAGAACCATCTCATAACTAACTTAAGCTTCCTACTGTTTTTAGTCATGTGCATTTATAAGCCCTTTCTCTTCAGTATTACTTTGCATGAGGAATTTTAGGAATTTAAGTTAGCATGTCTAAACCACATCACCCAGAGGCATACATAATGTAAAAAAATCCAAATACTGCAGTTCTTAGTTTCTGTTTCTGTAGTTTAGCAATCTGTCAAAATAGGACAGAAGAAATTATGTGATCTATTAGCATATTTTAAGATTTGTTTGAAAATTATCAAGTTCTCTCTCTATTTGGCAGGGACCTCACAATTCGATATTACAACGATTTTTTGAGTGACGATACGATAGATATTGCGATACTATATCACATTTTTTTTGGGTGGAAACGTAGTGTTTCCATAGTTGGCTTTTAAGGGGGTTCGGATTCTACAGAATCGTCTGCATTGTTGTTGTTATTGTTTTTTTTTTTTTATGAACATGACCTAACAGAATGTAGTTAATGCGAATAGACGAATGGACAATACCGTGAATTGTCCATTCGTCCTGAACAGCACGTACTCCCACTAAGATTACATAGACTTTTTTTCCTGCCAAAATAAAATAAATTACAATTTTTTTAATCTAATTACAGAAGCACAGTATCGTGATACTCGCATGAATCGGGTTTTTTTCCCCCTCCATCCCTACTCCCTATGTTTTGAGCTGTTCCGGGATGAATTGTTAAGCTGTCATGTAGGATGGAGATACTCACTGTTAAAATCAAGGTTGACAGGTTACATTGAGTGACATATTAAGAGGCTGGCTGAATTCTCCCAAACCTCTCCGTAGGGGCAGGATAGTCTAGGTGTTGGACTCCCAGCCAGAAGGTCATGGGTTCGAGCCCCAGACTTGTAAGCATCCTTGAGCAAGATGCCTAACCCCTACCTGCTCCATGTAATAGCATCATGTAATTGTAAGTCGTTTTGGATAAAACAGTCTTCTAAATGACCTAATTGTAGTTGTGAGAGTTGTCTTATGGGAGATTCATAGTATGTAGTTAAAAAATATAAAAAAACACCAGATTATACTGTACATTTAACTGGAAGTTTACTCTTGTTAGCATCAGCATGTTTGTCATTTATTGTACAGAGGGACATCTTTATGACTCGAGTAAACACCAAAGAAGGACAAAAGCACAATACACGTGAATTGCTTTGTAGAGTGTTTTTCAACAGGCGGATAAACGATACAATCGGTGACCTGGCCTCTGTTGTAAAAAGCCACGCAATATGAGGCCACCAGTGTCCCCTCTGAGCTCATGACCCGGACAAAGTTGGGACAAGTGCTTTCTCAGAGGGAGACAATGGGCGCAGTAATTCTGCAGCAGGGTCTCTTACCATTGTCGTTCTAGGCTTGGGCACTAGTGAATGTTAGCGGCTTAGACTCCCAGGAATTCCAATTTTCCCTCCCAGGGGACCCAGCCTCCTGTTTGGTTTGTGGATAGAGGCAGTAGCCCTGGAACGCTTGTCGGGTTTCTCAAACACCTCCAGATGTGTGGGATTTTACAGAGTCAAAGGTCGTTCTGTGGCCCTATTGAAAAATGCAGGCCACAAAACGACCGGTAAACAGCCATCCACCTCCAGACTATCCCACAGGAGACTAGTATGATGTAACAAGGAAGTTATGATTAGGCTATACTATAGTTAATTCTTAAACGCAAAATGCACAAATATAGTCCCACACAAATGCAGTTACTTTTTTTGTATTCGGGCCACGTTATTGGGTACACCTTTTCAACTGCTTATTAACGCCAATCAAGTGGCAGCAACTCGGTGCATGTAGACATTAAGACCAGATCTGCTGGAGTTCAAACCAAGCATCGGAATGGGAAAGAAAGGGGATTTAAGTGACGTAGCATGGTTGTTGGTGCAAGGCGGGCTGGTTTGAGTATTTCAGAAAGTGCTGATCTGGGATTTTCCCGTACAACCATCTCTAGGGTTTACAGAGAATGGTCCGAAAAAGAGAAAATATTCAGTGAGCAGAAGTTTCCAATGGAGAAAATGCAGAGCGTCAGAGGAGAATGGCCAGACTGGTTTGAGCTGATAGAAAGGCAACAGTAACTCAAATAACCTGTAACTCGTTACAAATAAGGTATGCCAAAGAGCATCTCTGAACGCACAGCATGACGAACCTTGAAGCAGATGGGCTACGGCAGCAGAAGTGCCACAGGTGCCACTCCTGTCATCTAAGAACAGGAAACTGAGGCTACAATTTGCACGGGCCCACCAAAATGGGAAAATAGAAGATTGGAAAAACATTGCCTGGTATGATGAGTCTTGATTTCTGCTGCGACATTCAGATGGTAGGGTCAGAGTTTGAAATAAACGACATGACGGCATGGGTCCATCCTGTCTGTATCAACAGTTCAGGTTGGTGGTGTATTAGTGTGGGGGATGTTTTCTTGGCACACTTTGGTGCCCTTACTATCAATTGTACAGTACACAGTATTGCTGCTGACCCTGTCCATCCCTTTATGACCACAGTGTACCCATATTCTAAGGGCTACTTCCAGCAGGATAATGTGCCATGTCACAAAGCTAACATCACCTCACACTGGTTTCTTGAACATGACGATGAGTTCACTGTACTCAGATGGCCTCCACAGTCACCAGACCTCAATCCAATAGAACACCTTTGGGATGTGGTGGAACGGGAGATTCGCATCATGAATGGGCAGCCGACAGATCTGCAGCAACTGCGTGATGCTTTAATGTCAATATGGACCGAAATCTCTGAGGAATGTTTCCAGCACCTTGCTGAACCTGGTACTAGCAAGATGTACCTAATGAGTGTGTGTATATGATTAGAGTTGTGTAGGTTAAGACTAGGTTAGCGGAGAAGGATGACTTCAGCTCCGTTCATTTGGATACAGTATCGGGTTGGCTGACAACGTAACATTTGAGTCAATGCCAGTGGGTTCTCCCTTTTTTATGTCTCATCACGACATAGTGGGGAGCTAATTTAGTTCCCTAGCGCTGTTTTCTCTGTGTCTGTGTGACTCCATGGCACTGCTTATGTCTGCCTGGTTTAATGCCAGGTGTGACACATTGTGGTTCTCTCTGTCTGTGTGTGTGTGTGGGTCTCTGTATCTCTGTGTGTGTGTGTGTGTGTGTGTGTGTGTGTGTGTGTGTGTGTGTGTGATTCAAAATAATAGACACTCTGATGGCTCACTCAGCAGTCTGTGATCTCTGTCTGTCACCGGTGAAAACCTCCAGATGGTCTGTCCAGTCAGGCTTGCTCTCTACAGTGCACCACATGCTCCCCCCTCAGTGCTGCTGTCACTTACGACAGGGTCTTGTGGAATAAACTTCACTATCAGAAAAATGGTTTGTGTTCTTCCTCTGTGAGCTAGGGAAGAGTGTGTGTGTGTATGTATGTATGTATGTATGTGTGTGTGTTTATATGTGTGTGTATATATATAAAAATAAATAAGTGGGACCACCTGGCCAACTGAGATATAAAGGTGTGGTGATTTTACTTACCAACTTTGTTAATGTAAATAAAACAACAAAAGGATTAATGTTGATTTATGTCATTGCAGCAAGTGTGCAGAATTTCTTTTAGCTGAGCTTTCTTGAAGGAAGGAGAGAATTTGTGTTAGTGTGTGTTTTGCCTAATAAACAGTTGTTGCTTAAAGAGGAAGTGTCTTGGCTAGTCCAGTCTGTCTGTGAGGCACCAGTGTGGCGAAGAAAAACAGCGTCTCCTCCCCCTGTAGTGCTGAGTTTCCGCCCGTGTGAGTTGCTGAAAGAGCCTTCAACTTTAAAGTCCCTTTTTTAAAGCGGAAGTGCGTGAGGAGAAGACTCAAAGAAGACTTTGTGTTTTGTCGATTGGTGCGGCCAAAAAAGGGTTGAGAAAGGAGTTGAGGGGAGGGTGAAGAGGAATTCTAGGAGAGTTTGGAGAGAGAGCTGTGAATTACAGCTTTAGAGAGACAGAGAGGGGGGGAGAGTCTGCTTGAGTTTGCTGGGGTCCCCTTCATTGTGACATTGTGACAACACCACAGGGCTTTTCTGGCTCTCTGTCACCCAGGCCACAGGGAGGTTTTTTTTCATTTATTTATTTATTCATTCAATTTCATGCCACGTTGACCACAATATGTCCTCCATTGTCTCTCCAAAACTGTTCCTTCTTAAAAATCAAGAGCAACGCTTGCTTGTGCTTTCACTTTTTTTTTTTTTTTATTAGCTAGGTGCTATTTTTTGTTTTGTTGCAGGGATCCAGATTTTTTTGGGATATTCACCTGGGACCTTGCATATAAGTTTTAATCCTGTGATTTATTCATTTGTTTCACTTTGTGGAGAGCCCTGCCTGTATTTGCTTAGTTTCCATCCACATTTAGCCACAAACCCACTTCCTGGTTTTGCATGTGCACTTCACGGTACGTTGTCGAGGTCTATGGCGCGTTTACTGATTGTCCGTGCAACACGTAGGAAGTGGGTCGAGGCTGAACATAGATGTAATGTAAGCAAATATGTGCCAGTCTGGGGATGTCTCTTTGCAGACACATTGTTTTTAGCTCCCATTGTATACTATAGAGCTCTGCAGTGGACAAAGGCAGAACATTAGGCAGAATTATTCGATTATTGGCAGATTATGGCCAGAAAGGATTGATATCATTGGAAAAGATTGTAGGCATGGAGTTTGCCCTTTTAATTACTATTGTAATTGCATTAACCATATAATAGCCCTCATATGAAACGGCTTTTAAACAAAGGTCTTAATGAACCACACTGCCAGCCTGTTTTGGACTTCTGCTTTTTCTCTTTCTTATCCGCTTCCGTCTCCTTCACAGAGCATCAGAGCATTGCTCCAAATGTCTGCAATCCAGAAGTGTTGCAGATGGAGAGGGAGCACATTTCCGATTTTTAAACCCTCATGTCACCTTAAAGGCTGAAAAGAGCAGACAAATTACCTGTAGTTTGGCCTCTTTGTCCAATATCCTTGGAGGTTTGAAAGTCACTGTAAATAAGATGTAGGCCTATTATTAATATTATTATCATTATTATCATTAATCTCAGGATGTCTTTCTAGATTTGATAGTTAGCTGAATGCCTCCTCCTGAATGCAATCTACATGCAAGCTACTTCATTCATGATTCATATCCGTCCTATGTGGCAATTAATATGCCACACTTTCTTAATATCCTGACTCACCCGTTATTACCTTGAGTGGCTTAAAGGGCCAGTGTGTAGTTTTTAGTGATATCTAGTGGTGAGCATTGCAAATTGCAAACAGCCAGTCACTCACGGCCTACCCCTCCCTTTGCAAACACGAAGGAGAAGCTATGGTGGCCGACGTCGGAGATGTCGTCGTCGGAGACAGCAACGCAAACGCAAACACAAACACATTTCTGTCCACTAAACGAAGCCAATGCGCTGGATAACAACGTTCGAAATAACAATCCAACTACATCTAACAGGGTTGTAAAAGTTTAGCTTGCTGATATGAGCTGTTATGCTGTATGCTACCTTTATGGTCAATAGTAGAACGAATCAGCTGATCGTCTCTTGAACATAAACAGCACATTTCTTCCTTTTATTTATACAGTCTATGATTTCTCCCCACATAGCAAAGATATAACACAGCGAGGGAAAAGAACTAGTTTACATGA
>JAOEHI010053888.1:0-14667 GCA_025447815.1 Percopsis transmontana | reverse complement strand
AGAGAGAGAGAGAGAGAGAGAGAGAGAGAGAGAGAGAGAGAGAGAGAGAGAGAGAGAGAGAGAGAGAGAGAGGAAGAGAGAGAGAGAGAGATCATTTCCTCCAAAAGGTATGATGATGTGATACGACAACATCAGAAGTAGAGTAATAAAGAAAAAGCAGGCGAGCGTGTGGGGAGTCCCCAGGCGGACCTGCAGTCCCTGGTGCAGCGGCGAGGAGCGGCGAGCATCACAGACGGGCGGCTCGGGACGCAGGCGGACAGGCTTGCCTCGCTGCTTCTTAGAGAGCAGCAGGAGGTAGGTGGCTGTAGTCTGGTCATAATGCCACTGCACGCACGCGCACACACACACACACACATCATGATGTCCAAAAGTCAAAGAGACCAGCAAAGCAAAATGGCAGCAGTGTGGCTAGTCTTCCTCCCTAGCATTTAAGCTATATCACAATTCAAAGATACTAAAAAATATTTTGTGTCATACGTCTATTTTGCCATGGTTATTATCTGGATATTAATTCTGCATGGTGACGGCACAACACAAATAAAATAAGTTCTAATACGATTCAGCTGATCAGACTTTTTTTGTGGCTCAACCAAAAGTGCAGCATACCGACCATAGCATCGACAACAGCCATGTTTAGTGCAAAACAGAAGAAACTGAGACACAAGCCAATGCTACAATTAAAATGAGCCCCCCCTCACACACACACACCTCTTTGACCAGCTGGGTGGTGCGCTCTCTGGAGCGCTTCATGCTGACTGCCATCTCGGTGATGCAGTCCTCATCTATGTGACCAAGCTGCAGAAAACAGACACTCAACTTAGACACAGTCCAAGAGAAACATTAATCGCCCCCACCCATATGTGTATGAAGAATCTATACATGCATGCTTATAAAAACAGGGCTTATGAAACGGTTTCTGTTCCCGTCGTGCGTTGACTGTGAAAAAAGTAGAAAATGGGGGATTTGGTCTCAACCGTTCAAGTAAAACTACATTTCTTTTACATGTTCACCAGCTGGGAAGGCTCTTGTATGCATATATAGCTGTGCATGTAAATATATGCGTTAATAACCTTGCACGATATTGTGTGTGCTTGCGTTTTACCGGCTGCTTGCTGTGCCACTCCACAGGGCTGTTGTACTCTTTCAGCACCCAGGGATGGTCTAGCAGCTGTCGAACAGTGAGACGACGCTTGGGCTCCACCTACAGGCCACACAGCAAAACCACAACTCAAAATATAAAGTGCAAAAAACATTTAAAAAAAGAATCCAGCCCCAATATATACATGTTAATAATACAAGTTTCATTAATACAAGTTTCTTCTTTGAGGTAGAGCTCATATATTAAGAACAATGTGTCACTGCTTAGAATGCAGTACATGCAAGTACAAATGAATAAAAATTTATACAATTAGTTAATAAGAGGAAAGGGGGAAAAATTAATTAAAAACAACAACAAAAATTCACAGCAGAGGTGTAAATAAACTAAGTAAAAAACTGGAATGCCAGTGAATGAAGGATGGTATCTATAAAGATGGTGTCCTACCTGCAACATCTGGTTGAGGAGAAGAACGCTACCAGGAGAAAGCCAGCGGGGGTTGTCATATTTACCTCTCTGAAAACAGACACACTCGGATGAGTGAAGACACACATGCAGAGACATATCTTTGAACACACACCAAGGAGTTTTCAGAGACGTTACCAGTGGTGTAGGACACACCATAGGCTACAAGCATGACCACATTAAGCAGCGATTTATTAAGAATGCCACGGTTATAGTACTGGTAACTTCCTGAGACTTTAACCCTGCCCTCTGACCATAATCTTCCTGTAGAGGACCATACAGTTATCGTCGTCGAAGGGCAGGTAACCACAGAGGAGAGCAAACAGCAACACTCCCATACTCCACACATCAGCCTGCAGTAGGGCACATATGAGAGGAGGTTGTGAGCATGACAAAACTCTATGGAAAATGTACAGTGAGACGCACATAAGGCAACACAAATCACCAGCGATGTGATCCGATCACAACATAAGCAAGTTTATATAAATGAGTTTATAATAAAAAGGAAATAGTCAGTTTATTAAAAACATAAATTAAATTGGTTGGGACACGTTTGTCATTACAAATCCCTACCCACACTATGGTTAGGGATGCATGCATGTGAGCACTAATTATTTACTACAGTGTCCAGCCAGGCACGCACCAAATTCTCTCTCACTCTCTCACCTCAGAGCCGATGTAGGCTTTTCCTTGGATGAGTTCTGGAGCGGCGTAGGCAGGACTCCCACAGCATGTCATCAGCTCGTAACCCAGCCCACCCTGGAAGACAGGCCAGCGTGTGGTTATCTGAACACTAGGTCACATGTGCACAGTAAACAGCAGGCCCTGAATAATGCGCTCTGCCAACAGACAGCAATGTGTAAAACAAAATAAAAATCAATTCAAATGACGGTTCTATTAATATATTTTAGAACATTTCATACATGGAGAAACTCACGGGTGCTTTACAATAAATAGCAGCATAGTTCACAGCACACAGGATAATGGAGTGGATATTTGGTGCAACAAGGGATATCAAGGGATGACTGAAGGAAAACCGTGGAATGGGGCATTTCAATAGGATTGAATACAGATGCCAAAAAATTGAAATTAGTGAATCACACATATACAATAGTAAGCCAGAGTATACATTTTACCTTAGGTTTGGCACATAAACCAAAATCTATGAGCTTCAGGTTGTGGTCCTCATCTATCAACAGGTTCTCCTGAAGACCAGAGAGAAAGAAATATTTACCAGCGCCCACAAATACTAACATACCCCCTATAGATGGTAGGGCTGGGTATTGGCAAGGACCTCACGATACAATACATATCATGATACATGTGTCATGATACATTGTGAAATGCTACACATTGCGATACATTGCAATAATCTGGGGGCAGGATAGTCTAGTGGTCTATGTGTTGGACTCATGGAAGGTCATGGGTTCGAGCCCCAGAGTTGGCCTACTTGTAAGCATCCTTGAGCAGGATGCCTAACCCCTATCTGCTCCATGTAATAGCACCATGTAATTGTCGCTTTGGATAAAATCGTCTGCCGAATGACCTCATTGTAATTTACATGAAATTTTTAAAATAGAAAATACAACTTGTATCGTGGAATAAAATATCGCGATACTCAGCTGTATCGATTTTTTTGCACAGCCCTAGTAGATGGGAGGTTATACACACATATAGCCATGGAAAAAAATAAGAAACTGCATTTAAAAAAAATATAATTTATATATATATATATAAAAAATAATTTATACAAATGTTTTTTTTGTTGTTAAATGTGCAGTGGTCTCTTTATTGTTAAAAACTGTTGTTTCTTTACCGGTTTGAGGTCCCTGTGTGCGTAGCCCTGGCTGTGAACGTAGGCAAGCGAAGACACAATCTGTCGGAAAAACACCCTGGTTTCATCCTCTGAGAGACGGTCCTTGGCTATTATATAGTCAAATAACTCCCCGCCAGGACAATACTACAGAAAGAGGGAACAAACAGTAGAGGAGGAAGGGTAGGAAGAGACAGGGTGTAGGTGAATACACCGTATTTAGAGAGTTGGCCTACCTGTTAGCATTCTTGAGCAAGATGCCTAACCCCTATCTGCTCCATGTAATTGTAAGTCGCTTTGGATAAAAGCGTCTGCTAAATTACCTAATTGTAATTACATACTGTATGTCCTGCTTGTGTGTGCGTGTTGCGGGTACCTCAAGCACCATATAGATCCTATTGGAAGTCTCTATGACATGGTAGAGGCGACAGATATGTTGGTGGCTCAAGTTTTTCATGGCTTCTATTTCCACTTTCACACGAGGCAGGTCGTCCTACATCACAGAGCAGGGACAGATACGAAATAAAAGACGTGCGTAAAAGAATGGTTTTATAGTTATATAGATACATTTTAATTTGATTTGGGATTCAATTGAAATAATTTTAACTGCATTAGAATGGATGAAAGACAGGCCTGTTTTATCGTTTTGCCACAGCAGAATAGAAACTCACCCCGAGTTCTTTCTTGTCCATGATTTTGATGGCGACGTTTTCTCCTGTCAGGATGTGTCGACCCAGCTTAACTTTGGCAAAGCCCCCTGAGAAAGACAGACCACGAACAGAATCTCAAAAACAATTTATTAACAACAAGCTCGCCTTCCACTCTCACTCAGATGGAGACCGTTTCATTTGTAACATCTGGGCACATTACCTGAGCCAATTGTCTCGTAAACCTCATAGTATTTGTGGAGCTCGTCAGCGCCACGGTTTTCCGTCCTCTCCACTGGCATCCTCGTCAATACAACCACACTGAGATAACACTGTGCTGATGTTACCTAAATTAGAAAGCAGCAGGTTGGGGTTTTAACGAAAAAGAAATGTCCCAATAAATAGCCGACGTTAAGTACCACATTCAATTCACAATCAACACAGTTTAACGCAGACACCTACGTTAAGCATCACATCGAAATATTTAGTGCAAAATCTTACCTAAATTCCAGTGGCTGCTGTCTTTACCGCCGTTGTGAACCTACTGTTAAATGTATCTGAGAGGAAGAATAAAATAGTAAGATGTGTTAAAACCAACATAAACTCCAAACAGCTTTCTGTCAGCGGTGTTTTGTTAAAAAAGTTTGAATTTCCCACTTCTTCGCTAACTATCTTACTTCCGGTTTTTGTGGCACGAGTCTCCCTCTATTGCTGACTATTGGTACTGCAGTCACCCTACCACTCCCCATAAAGCACATTTGTAAGTCAGTTTTCGGTGGGTATGTTCTCTAAAAGGCTGTGTCGAGTGGCAAAATGTAGTCGCAAGCATTTAGTGTGCATTGAGATATACAAGACAATAGAACAGACTATATTCCTGTTGAGGTTATTAATAGTTCTTATTGATCCTGTTAGCTGATAGTGGCCAGTGAGCTGCATTTTGTATGTCAGAAAGTGTGTGTGTGTGTGTGTGTGTGTGTGTGTTCTCACCTGCAAGAAATTCCAGTCTGTAATTAGGAAAAAGTTGACAGGTGAGTATGGGATCATTGGCTGAACAGACCTTTTCATCATAGACCCTTAACTGACCATGTAATCACAGTAAACAACGACTCTCACTGCCACAGTTGTTTTGTTGCACTGAAAATTCCACAGCAACCTTTCTCAAACTCTGTTCTCCCTTTCTCTCCTATCAATTACTCTTCTATCAAACAGTGGGAAAGATTAACCACTCTTCCATTTTAACTGCATAGGTAACTTTAAAATATATTGAACCTTTGTGCAACCCTCGACTATATTGCTCCCTTACCTCAATATAAATCCACACACTGACACTAGCGATGAACGAATACCTTCATTGTGATATGTGATGAACTGAACTTTTCCTCCAAGACACAGGCTACTTCTAATGTGTCCACAAAACTGCTTAGCATCTGTTGGTAGCATACTCCAAGGTACGCCAAACCGAATACTCAAGTTGTTGTAATGTTTAAATACAGAATTATTTTCATGTTTTAACTACTAAGGTTTTATTGTCTTCAAGGTGCACTTTCAACCCTGAACATAGTGGTTCTTGGACTTTATAGTGACAGCTAGTACTTTTACATTTATATTTAGAGTACATTTACATTTACAGCATGTAACAGATGCTTTTATCTAAAGCGACCATAAACAAGTCATGGTAAGCAAACAACATTCTGTTAGAAATGCAGCTTGTGATCAGGGCTAACAGGTGCAGATTCAGCGATGTCAGTAAACATGATGACCTCCATGGCAGAGGGACCCGCAATATAGAGAATAAAATTAGAAATTATTTTAATCTCCCTCTCGTGAGTGTACATGGTTTGAAACATATTCTAATACCATCAGTTCATTTTTATGTCTTCATGTCATATCAAATTGTCTAAAATGTAATCGCTTAATAGACCTAAATTCAACAGTACAACAAATTGAGTTCTTTAAATTGACATAAATTTAGAATACATACTACCTGTAGAGACATCATTCAGCTTTGTAGACACGTCTGGGAATATTTTATCGCATATTTCAATTCATATTTTAAGTGTGTGGATTTGTTGCGCTAATGAAGCTATACAGTCGAGGGTTCAGCAATATTGCTTTAACAACTGAGTTCTTTCAAGATGTTTTTAAACAATTGAAACATGCAAATCCACAGAAAATTCTTTTTGTGCCATGTTGTCAGTTAACCACCAGGCACCAGGCATCAGTGTTTCTCCTGTATTTCTCATGTCTGTTAGGGAAGGGCCTGGTCATTAAGGAGGTAAATGGTGTTTAAGGAGTCTCCAGGTGTTGTGGGGTTGAGACAGAACCCCTAATTAGGTGTTAGCGTTTTGGTCAGGAGGGGACACAAGGACATCAAACAACGCACAGCTGGATGGAGCGAGGGAGAAAGGCTAGAGAGGGGAGAAGGGGGAGAGAAGCTGAGGGAGAGGGGCAGAGAAAGATTGTGTGTTTCTGAAGGGATTTTACTTTTTGCGTTTCCTCCAAATGTTCCTCCCTCATTGTGTTCGTGTTTTTTCTCTCTCACCATCATTGTTTTTCTTGTTTTGTGTTAATGTTTTACAGGCAGTGGAGAGAAATGAGAATGTCTAACTCAAAGATGTTTTATTTGGTGTTTGAGAGTTAAATTCCATCTATAAGGGTTTTTCAATTCCCAAATCTGTATGAAATCCCAATTTTACTACTCACAAGATATTTTCATTAATATCTTATAACATTCTGTTTGACATAATTGTTAATTAATGGCTGTTAACCATCTACAGGTACATGTCCATTTTACTAGTTCAAACAGTTAAAAAAGCCTTTTTATGTTATACTTAACTTTAGCCATGTCCTAGAACATGCCCAGACGTTGTGTGAGGTTTTGTAAACTAGAGTCACTTTTTGACATACTGCTTTGATGTACTATGTGTAATATATATTGATGTGTGTGCACTCATGCATGCATTTACGTGCATGCGTGCACACCATTTGCACACTGTCTCAACGGTTCCAAGTATGCATGCAAAATCAGACATGGCAGCTATTAAGCTGTTAGAGGCTCACAAAAAAAAACGTTCCGGTTCTGCAATTCCTGTCTTTCTGACACAATTCCCAGTATTCCCAAACAGACTTCTGGAGCCTTCCAGAATGCCTGTGTCATAGCTGTGTGACTCTCACAGATGCACTGCAGGGGATTGGCGTCTCAGAATTGGCCATGCGCCAAAGCAGGAGAGCGAGCGAGAGAGAGAGAGAAAGACTAACTGTGTATGGCATTTGTGTTTTGTAGGTATAGTATGTCTTTACGAATGTGATTCACATTTGCTTCAGCACACATTTGTGTGCTGAAGCAGACCAACATCGTAGTTTGGTTCAGAGGGCAGAGAAAAGTCGTCAGCTCCCTTATGGAGCTCCGCGAAGCTTCCCAGGATCACAGAGCAGTAGTCTCTCACACACGGTGCTTTCACGCTCGCTTAATTGATTTGATGTGTAGCCTAACTACTACTAGAGAATATGTGCACGCACACAAGGATAACATACTGCATATATGACATACACAGACACACACAAAGCAAAATTCTCGGAATTTTAAGTCAGATAATATATTACTTGAACAGCTGCAGTGTCAATCAACCGATTGTTCGGTTCATAAGAATTTGTTTGGGCTGTCTTTTACGGCTCCCTACTGCATGCACACAATAGTTAGGAAATCAATACGTTATTTCTGCCCCATTATTCCCCTTTTCCATCTATTCAGTGTTTTACCGCACTTACACCAAGAATGATAAGTCTGGATTTACTGTGGAAATTATTTCTAATATTGAATTTACACCTTACTTTTTTCTTTCTCACTGTCTAACAAGTATCGGTGGAAACTTCTAGAGCCAACATTGCTCTGCTTTTGTGCTGCAGCTAAAACTGCCCAGGGCGAAAACATTCAGGCACAGGAATATATTGCATCCACATGTGTTTAAACCTCTCCAAACCATTTAGACTGTTTATGTCAAACAGCAAAATATTACCACCGGCGCTCTAGGTGAAGCTAGGTCAAAGTAAGTGGGATTTTGGAAAATAAGTTGGATTTTAATCACGTGCTTTAAACAAACTGAACTGCCACTTTGAATTCTAGCCAGTGGATTTACCGTAAAGTCTGATCAATCTGATTCTTGTCTGATATGACTGCTCCAATGAGTAGACATACAGTAAATCGCTATGAGTATCCTTTGGATGTGAATCACTAGTGACAGGATTCTGAATCATGGGAAGAGTACAGGGAGAACAGGGAGATGTTTACGGGAGCAGTACAACCTGATGATTTGGCTATTATGTAGCAGAGGCATCATTGGAGATGTTTTTATTTTAGCCACACATTACACAACGCTAATTTCACTGACCAGCACACCTTCTTTGTAATTTGTCCTGCTATTTTCAATCTGCTGTAATTTTGTTATAATTGTGCCATTTTAAGTTATTTCTCATTATCGGATTATCATTATCGGATCTTTAAAAAAAAAGTTAATTAATGTTTTTTTATGTAAATTTTCTTTGGTATTGGGTAACAGTTAACAGTGTTAACTCCCTGACTAATTTTTCTAATACTAACTAATAGTAACTAATACTGATAGAAAAGTGATAGAAAAGTGAAAGAAGAGAACAGGGTGGCTCATGACAGTGGATGTGTGCAATCGTGTGTTTTCAGAGCACTGTCGACACAGACTTCACAGGGTTCTCAGCGGTTGGACAGACATTTGTTTTGGGTGAACCTCAGAAGACACTACAGGAGCTGTCCTGGAGTCAAACAAAGAACCAGACAGACACACACAGATATGCACATTAAGCAACTACACAGACACAAAGACTCACATATCCACACACAGCACAAACTTAACTGGCCAATTGATGGAAGCCAACGCAGACAGACATGAATCAAGCACAGACAGACTGACACACAAACACACACACACACACACACACACACACACAGACAGACAGACACAAACACTGTCCCATAAGCTGTCCCATTAATGTCCATCCCCTCGGCTTGGAACAGTCTTGTGAAAAAGTGTGAGCCCACCTCCCTCCTAACATCCCTCCCAAGCCCACCTCAAAACGAACCCCCCCTCTCTGCCAGTGTGTCGGGGGAGCGTCTCTCAGTCCCTCCATGGCTGGTTCCAGGCAGCAGCTGTGCTCCCTGTGGCAGAGTGTAGCTGTGGCTCTCCTCCACCTCGCTCTGCCACTCTGCCTGCTTTACCCACATCTCAGTGCTCTTTCTGGGGGCGCACACGGCGGGAACCCACCCCCCCTGGAGGTAAGACAATGAGACTCGTGTAATAGTAACATTAGTTTTAATTGCATTATTAAAATTATACTATCCTAGTAGCGTTGCTTATAGCAGAAATTTTGTTACAATTATTAGACATACTTCTAATATAAATTTAATGAATCAATAAGGGGATATTTAAACATTAGTAAACATTAGGCACCACCATTAAGCAAGATGTGAATGTATCTCAAAGCCTATACGCCACATGTTACAAATGATAAAATGGTGTATCTTAAAAGCAGTCTGTATTGCAAATGAGCCTTGCCTAGTTATATCACCGACCTGTGATGACGTAGATAAGTTGCTCCTTCTATGGTTTTTGTTACTGCTCCTCTGCAGACATGGCGTGGCGTGGCGAACATCTGTTGTCATAATTTGGCAAGGCGGCATTGGCTGCATACCACAAGCAAATGGTTTGCTTTACGTTTAAATCTGTGTTTGGCAATCGCGATAAATGATCTATGTATGTGTCTGGCAATGGACCAACATAAAGACAACAAGTCAGTTCTTTCATGTGGCCTGACATGTAAAGAACAAAGGTTGACTCTGCTGCATACCTGGAGAGGGGGGGGGCAGATAGTCTATAGGACAGAGGCTGTATCTTGAAATCAATCAATCTTCTTTTAAAGTAAATAATTAAATTTGTGTGTGTGTGTGTGTGTGTGTGTTGGTGCATGTTGGCAGGGTGTTCAGCTAGTGAAGCGGAATTTCTCTCGCCGCTTCCTCAGCGTGGGTTACCATAAAATAGCAGAGATCCCTGCAGGAGCCCAGAACATTCTCATACAGGAGCCTGTCAAGAGCCGGAACTACCTGGGTACACACGCACACGCACACCCGCACACGCACACACACATACACACACGCCTGCACACAAAACACACATGCACACACACACGTTACTGGATCAGCATGGAACTCTCTCTCTTTCTCTCTCTCTCTCTCTCTCTCTCTCTCTCTCTCTCTCTCTCTCTCTCTCTCTCTCTCTCTCTCTCTCTCTCTCTCTCCAGCTCTACGGACACAACGCGGTGCTTCCATCATCAATGGCAACTGGGGGATTGACCGGCCTGGCGTCTTCATTGCCGTGGGAACCCAGTTCATGTACCGGCGACCCAATGAAATCCGCTCTCGTATCGGAGAGTCCATCGCCGCACCTGGTCCAATCACGGAGGACGTCCACGTTTATGTGAGCAACAAACATGCACGTTTATTTACAATTAAATTTTACAGGTTAGGTTCCCCCTTTTTCAACTCAGATCGTATTCAAGTGTTTATTTCCCCATCATGTATAATGGAACATAGCACAGCCTCACTAATAACTTCATTAGTGAGAAACGTACAACTCTGCAGATTACTCACTTTATAATGCATGACTTGATAAAAACTGCCAGATTTCTAGCATTAGCTACAGTGGGTTATTTGCTGTTTCGAAATTCCTGTTTCCAGCACTGATGTATAGAATAAAACCTGATAGAAAGCATGTTTGCAGGTACTATTTCTTTGCAGTAAAACATATGAAGAGTAAAGACATGTCTGACAATACTGTATCCCCTTTTCAAAAAGGAGATTGATTATGGTTCTTTAAGGCTTAAACAGTAGTCTATTGACCTGCATTATAAACCTGTGATCAGTCTATCCTTTAGGAAGTATCTCTTATATCACACAAAATACTAATATACATTTACACACACGCACCACCGATACCATCCATAACATAACAATGTACTCTTTCTGTCTCTCATACAGCTGATCTACCAGCAGCCTGCCCCCGGTGTTTACTATGAGTATAGCATACCATTAAAAAACACGCTACCCACTCCGAAGCCGGATACTCGTATACTGTCTCTGGGTGAGGGAGCCCACACAAACACACACACACACATTAAGCCACTTATGGCAGAGTGACCAAGAGTGTCACGTTCCCATACTAAATATCCTGCTCTACCCCCAGGGGTCATAACACACATAACACATTCCAGATAACTGTGTGTGTGTGTGTGTGTGTGTGTGTGTGTGTTTAATGTCAAACCTTGTTGCAGGGCCACAGTAGTCCAATAACAAGGTCATGTTTGATGGAATCAGCTGATCTGCATATCTCTATATTTTTGTCTATTTATATTATATACTGTATCTATGTTTCAACTAAAGTGTCTTTATTTGTCTCTTGAGGATGTAAAATCGCGAGCTAATTATTATTATTAGTTATCCCAGAAAACAGCAAAACAAACATTAAATAGTGCAGGTTTTCAAGGCTTTTCTGGAGTAAAGCTTTTAATTGCCCTGTGATTGCAACTGGTCCCAGTGAAATCAACACCAATGGATCCTTTCACAGAGCTGTCATACACGTAGTAGTGTAAATACACTTGTAGCTCATAACGGTAATTATGGGCATGTGCCATGTTGTTCTACCAGTGCACCAGTATACATAATACATTGTCAGTGCACGGTGTACACTGACATACCTCAATGAAATGGACTTATAATTAATATTATGGAGCCACACAGGGGTTTTTAGTATAACACCTCTGTGAAAAGGCTCCATTGTGTAAAATAGAGTACAACTGCATGTTGCAACCAGCAGGGGTTGTCAATATTCCAATCTTCATAGGATAAAATAAGTTGTCCTATGCAGCTTTAAACAAACCTTATATTTAACGGTTAAATGCTGGAAGTAAAGGTTAGGTTTGTTTAGAAGTAGTAACCTTTACTTCTAAAGAAACCTAAAGGTAAAGGCTAACCTTTAAGTCAAAACACACCTAATAACCTTTACCTCCAGCCACAGTGGAGATGTTTCACCCCTCCCACGCAGGTGACGATCTGACCAATGGGGACCCCAGCAGTAATGATATCCCCAGAGAGCGGCCACACCCCATCCAGGGGATCTCCGACCTCCAGCCCGCCTACAGCTGGACGCAGAGTGCACACACCACATGCAGTGCCACCTGTGGCACTGGTGAGGCCCAAATAAATCTTCCTTACGGGCCACATAGTCACATATACAGTGTCTTATCTATTCTCAAGCACTTTATTGGTCAGATCCAGGCTTTTATATAGATCAGTGGTGAGGAGACACAACACAGACACAACGGGGGCAGGATAGTCTAGTGGTCTAGGTGTTGGACTTCCAGCCAGAAGGTCGTGGGTTCGAGCCCCAGAGTGTGCCTACCTGTTAGCATCCTTGAGCAAGATGTCTAACCCCTATCTGCTCCATGTAATTGTAAGGTACACACAATACAACTGTGTCCAATACAGTGTGTGTGTGTCTACCAGGTTGGCGTCAGGTCCTGTGGGGGTGTGTAGAGAGTGACGGCCAGATATCTGTCTCTGCTGACCTGTGTGACCCTGCCCTTCGACCACCATACCAGGAGGAGTGCAACAGCCAGCCCTGCCCTGCATAGTGAGCAGCAAACACACACTTACACACTTGCTTATATTGTATTAGTTCCACACAGAACAATTGTTGACTGGATGAAGCACCCCCTTCCAGCCAGGGTAAGCCAGTCACCATCACAGCCAATTGGAGCCTTTGGTTTTCTACTCTCGTGGCAAATGCCAATGCAATACAACTTCCAGTTGCCAAGATCTAAGGGCGCAGCGCCACATTGCCTGTCAGATATCTGGCTTGCAGTGTGACTGATATGATGAGAGAGTTTCGAAATGTCCTAATGGGGAATGTCTCTATTCATAATGTATCATATACATGAACTGGTTAAACACCAGTTCTTGCAAGCTAACAACATTCTCCTAGAATAAAGACAGCATTATGTCATCATGGTTACTTCAATTCCCGCATTTTTTAATATACATTACTCAATATAGTCCTATTAAAATATCAATCCCCAAAGATAATGAATTGCTAGCAGCCTAAATACCATTCTTAAATAGTCTAAGAGCTGATCGAACAGAGAAGAAATGAAAAGAGAGCGAAAAGGAGAATAGATAAGGAGGATTTTTATTATTTATTTTAAAGAAGGAAAGGAGGTTAGACAGAAGATAAAGGATTGTTATAGGGTACTTAGTGGGAGGGCTATGAGGTAGAGAGGTACCCAGGTGGATTCTGAAGAGGTGCCTTGTCTGTGGATAGGAGAGAGAATTGTTCCGTTGATGGTACGGCAGTAGGGAGAACAGAAGTGGAAGAGAAGGATGAGGGAGCCAGGCGATGCGGGTGGAAGGAGCGAGCGAAGAGAGGGGATTTAGGGGGAGAGGGAGGGAGACAAAGTAATGATCGGACACCAGGAGGGGGGAAACAGAGAGTTTGGATGCCGAGCAGGATCTGTGAAGACGAGATATCAGTGACCCCGAGAGATGGCTACTAAACAGGAGAAGAACAGGGAAAAAAAAACAAAAAAGTTTTTGTTTAACTTGTTATAATTTGCATTCCCATTTTGAATTACATTATAGTCGCTAAGCGACCACAATATTACAGGTCCAAGTGAATTAAATTATTTGTGAGGCCCTCTGTGGTTCAAGCTTTGGCAATGACCTTTTTTTAAAATAAACGTAGGTTACATTTGCTGGTTTAGTCACTGGATGTTTTGAAAACCTACACACATCAGGCTCTAGATTTTAAGCTTCGTCACCCCTCTCTCTGATTGGCCGTTAGCTGGGACTTGGGGGAGTGGTCAGAATGCAGTCGGAGGTGCGGGCCCGGGACCCAGCGTCGTCAGATCATCTGTCGCCAGGTCACCCACGTCCACGGTAACGACACAGAGACTGTCGTTACCGTGGCGCCGGAGTTGTGCGGCTCATCCGACGAGCCCGAAACGATGTCGTCTTGCCAGCTGAAGATCTGTAGCCAGTGGCAGATACGCTCTGAGTGGAGCCCCGTGAGTTATACACGTAGAACTGCTAACGCTACTCACAGCTGTGTTTTGATATCATATCATCAGCACCATGTAGGATACAATATAAGCTATTGCTCACCGTCTGTTGCAGCCAGAGATGGGCAGTATTTCTGTTACTTGTATTCGAAATACGTATTTTAATTACTTTTGAGTATTTTGTCATTTGTATTTGACAGGGCTGAAAAGATTAAAATGTAAGATATTGTGGGGAAATTTTGTATTTACAAAATACTTTCTGAGCTGAAGTCTGGGAAAGAGCAGAGATCACACGCCACAGTAACACTAGAAGCGACCTGCTTTCTCTGGAGCCTTTTCTTGATTTAACCCTCCCCTCTTCAGCTCCGGCTGAGCGACTGTTTTCATTTGCAGGAATAACTGCATCTGCACAGGAGGTGGTGTTATGGAAAAAAATTGTAATATACCACACTGGAACAGAGAGAAATATATGGTCTTTGTAAATTAATTTCATTGTAAGATCTTGCAAGAAA